>JADDOH010018110.1:0-30599 GCA_016648135.1 Agrypnia vestita
AATGCCAATAAAAAAATAAAAACAATATACCGTTTCCTTGTAAAAAATCACCCAATTTCACCTGAATTTTAGTTCACTCTCAGGGTGGTTTAATCCCAAATCACTGTCGTCGTCGACTATTGAGGTGAGCTTTCTTCGTCCTTAGGATAGGTTCTTCTGTCCTGGATAGTCACCCTATCCATGCCTCTGCATCTGACCATCCCTTTGCACTATCCATGAATTTTTCCTCCCTATTTCTATGTACTCATTTTTGTGTTGTCTGTTTAACCCAAAAGGGAGTGTTTTTTTTTCTTAATCCCTCAAATGTCCCTCATGTTGCTCCCTTCCCGTATAATCCTGTGTATCCTTTGTAAATTTTGTGTTTATACATCATTTTAAAATTGAAGACCCCACGGCAAGAACTTGTTACTAACATTCAAGTCATTTTGAGATAATTAGACATTTGCATTTCGCCTTTGAAAAATATGTTTTATTGCTAATTCAAGATTAATTTTTATTGATTTATGTCATTAAAATATCAAAAAAGTATGTACAAAGTAAAAAAACGCATTTATGCACAAAAAATTAAAAATGTATTAATTTTCCATAAAAAAATGTAGTTAACAGCCATTTTTTCGCCTCTGGAATTCATTTTTAATAGAATAACACCTTTTTAAAATTGGTAAAACACGAACATCAAACAAACATTCAAACGTTATCCGTTTTTACCATCCATTATCCAAAATTACAAAATATCTGGCATGTTAATTAATAATACAAAACATGGTATGTACCATTTAAAATTATTGAAAAATAATATATAATATATAATAATAGTCTTCAAATAAAAACAAATACAAATATGACAGTACTACCAGAGTAAAATTTACATTAACCATAAATATTTCAATCAAATTAAATTGCGTGTTAATTTCAGAATAATGGCATGAACATGTTATTATTGAAGATAACATGTTGTTCCCATTAGTAACTGATTTGTTTTTTATGAAAAAGTGTAGTTAACATATTCATCCCTGTGATTTGAACATGTCCTAATTATTTTTAAGTTCTGAACTTATTTCCAATGGAAAAAGCGTACATTATTTAGTTTAGACGGCTAATTAACTCATTTTTGACAAAAATGTTAGTTAACAATTTCTTGCCATGGGGTCTTCAATTGTTTTATACCTACTGTATTTAAATAAGGCCAGGATGCGGGTTTCGCGCTGGGAGCTGCTTCGTGCGTGATTTCTTTGTAGACTATGGACCCATGGTGCTCGTCTTTTAGTGTGATCCTTGTTTTTGACCTTCTCTATTAGGGAGTGTGTCCCTTGCCATGACATCATCTCACTGTCCTCCTTCTCACCTTAATTCTATAAATATTCTTTTACCGGGTCTATATTTAGTCTTACGGGCCTCTCCGGGTCGCGTCGCCTTTTACACGACAGGATATGGCCTTTAGAGTAAAAAATTGTCAACCTGGCGACGTATGAGTAGGACCGATATGGGAGCTTTCACTCATAAAACGGATCTGAGAAAGCGGTGGGTGTCCATTCATTGTATTTAAATATGTATGTGGATTATCTTTTCATTTTTAAGAAATAAAGGGGTGAAATATCGGGACAATGGGGTAAATTCTGGATGGTAGCCGTGCGGCGCAGCTCTGATTTTCGACAGAGGGTTGCACGGTTGTCTTTAGGATTAAAAAAATGTCATCCTAGCGGTGAATGAGTAGGACCGATGTATGAGATTTTGCTTATTAAACATTCCTGAGTAAGGGGTGGTTCTACCCTCATTGTGTCTTCCTCTGGATGCAAACAACTGGCTTACCTCTAAAGGTAGAACAGCAACTGAAAATTTACTTACTGTAATTGCATAATAATGTCTATAAATAAAAATATATACCTACATAAATAAACTAATTAATTAAGGAAAATAAAAAATATTCTTAAACAAAACTATAACCCTTTTTACATTAAACAATATTCTACACATATTTACACTTGGACTTATGACTCACTCAATCTATCACTAACATTGCACTTGATACTTTGTAGATACATAATTAATTACCTTATGAAAACAAATATTATTGTCGAATTCAAAAAAATATTATAATTGTGTTCTATAACGCCACTTTGGGACAGGCGTAGCCTAGTAGAGTGGCATAATCCACAAATCTAACAAAAAAAAGTGTTATCTTATCTTATATTTTTATTTTTAAATTATTATTAAGTACCTATATATTGTAAAGAAGGATTTTTTTGAAATAAAGAAATAAATAAATAAAATAAAATGTAATTCGGGGAAGGTCCATGGAGATCGTCTGGTTGACAATGTGATCAGGTGCTCTGCGTCCAACGTGGCCATACCTTCCCAACTGTCTTTTCTTCATGTCGCTATTGATGCCTGTGACGCGCAGGCTTTCATGAATACGTGAATTTTTGTCCCTTAGGATTACTTCATTTGACCATCTCAGCATACGTATTTCAGTAGTTTCTAGCTTCCTACTGTAGATGTTGTACATCGTAGAGTTTGAGAATGTTAGATATTTTCTAATGCGCTACTTCTAATACTGTAAACATGGAGAGTTTTGCTCGAGAAGCTTTAAAAAAACAGCCCATGTTAAAATATTATGATAATTCTTGTCACTACAGACATATCTCCGAAGTCGTTTCATAATTTTGGCCTATGTTAATACGGCAAAACACTCAAAATACTGGTGGTATTTATGTAACTGATCGATAACTGCCT
This sequence comes from Agrypnia vestita, assembly GCA_016648135.1. NCBI lineage: Eukaryota > Metazoa > Arthropoda > Insecta > Trichoptera > Phryganeidae > Agrypnia > Agrypnia vestita. Next base: position 2,734 of record JADDOH010018110.1, read on the forward strand.
ACTGTGTGCGATAACTTTGTTTGATCTTCAAAACTTTCCGACTGTTCAAACAGAGGGGATAAATGTTATTTTCTTTCAAATGTTTTTCACTTCATATTTCTTTTCTTATTTGAAAACTTTCACATTAAGCCCGTATAATTTGAGAATGTCCTTGGGTATTTGTATTATTTTAGTTGATGTAATAGACTTGAGTTTCAATATAACAGGTGCTCATTCGTTACAGACTAAGAGCCAGACTTAGGTTACAGTATCAATCCTGAAATATATTCTGTACATGTACACTATAGAAGCTAAGAGGGTTTGGATATTATGACATTCGAGTTCGGGGACTTTGGCAGACAACAGGTAATACAGGTACCAAAAAATGAGTAATTAAAATGTAAAAAATAACAAACCTGATTATTTGATAAGCTTAACGGAACAGTACTATACACTTATATTAATCATTGACACTTTTTGCGGGTCATTTCTTCCGCCAGATGCTTTGCAGCTCTAACAGTAGCAAATCTGAATTTAATATATTTACTCGGGCTTTACTTAGCAATATAACCCGATAACTTGTATTTTAATGCTTTACTTTTACATTTTTTTGTATCTGTATTACCTGTTAACTGCCAAAATCCCCCGAACTCAAATGTCATAATATCCAAACCTTCATACCAACTTTAGTGTACATCTACAGAAAATATTTTAAATTTGATACTATAACGTAAAGGTACACATGCTTATTTTTGAGCATGCTCATTAGCATGCTCAATTCTAACAATCAAACACACATGCTTATGACTGGCATGCTCTTGTTATAGAATAGAGACGCTCTTGTTCAAAATGGAAACTTTGCAAACTGAAACAGAAAATTTAAGTGAACAAATAAAACATAAATCATCCCGAGTTTCCATTCGCACATTTTTGATGTTAGTTTTAATAATTTTTATTGTAAGATTTGAATCATTCATGTCTTTTAATAAAGTTTCATAAAAATTATTTCTTGCTATATTATTTTTACCTAACGGTAACCGAGTAGCACAGACATTCGTGATTCCTATAATAAGTCACGAAAAGTAATGTTTTGTCATCTCCCCAACGCGCCATATTTGTTTCATCTGTCGCGGACTGAGAAGATCGCATTGATAATAATCGATACAAGCCGCGAATGACGTTAGAGAGTCTGTTCACACATGCTCAATCTTTTGATACCCCTTCTCATGGTGAATGACATTAGCATGCTCATAAGCAAGCCTGTTCACACATGCTCAAAAGATACCCCTTCTCATGGTGAATGACATTAGCATGCTCATAAGCAAGCCTGTTCACACATGCTCAAAAGATACCCCTTCTGATGGTGAATGACATTTGCATGCTCATAAATCAACCGACGGTTGGTTTTTTGATGCTCATTACTAGCAATGTGCGTACACACGTGCTACTAAGTAGCTACGGCTCAAGAAGCTCAATACTGCGCTCAATATGCTCACGTGCCACTAATGAGCATGTGGATCAATATGCTCACGTGCCACTAATGAGCATGTGAATCAGTACCTAGGGTTGCCAACTTTTATTAGAAGAAATAGTCTGAAATAGAGTATATCTGATTTCAAAGGAGGTAAATAAAGAGTACGGACTTATAAAAAAGAGTATCATTTATTTCAAATTTTTGAAAAGGTATTTTTTGCAGGAAATAACAAGTTTTCATTGTTTTTAAAAGAATTATACGACTCGAAACATTTAAACGTAACCTCAAAACAACTTGTGACATTGACATTACAAATTGACATTAGTGGCTGTGTTCAGAAACGTCTGATTGTGGCTTGGGGAGTAGGGATTCCCAACATGGGAATACCAGCATATTAAAAGTAAATAGTCGACTTTTTTGGTTAAGATAATAGGTATGCATCATATATGCGTGACTGGAACTAATATAGTAAACGTTGTGTAAAAAAGAGTACTTTAGCGTCCTCTATTAGTGTTATAGATCATAGAGTACGCCTACATGATATAGAGTACAATACGGTTGGCAACCCTATCAGTACCTTAAGTCTGGCGGTCGCTGGCTCCTAATGTCAGGGCGCCCATGGTACCGCAAAAAACTGGGTACGCTATGGTATTTGAGTCGAGCACGAACTCGGGGCGGAGCCCGAGACCCGTGACAAGTAGTTCCGTGACCAGTCATGACTCGTCTCCCCGGGCCATCTGGTCCTCCGACGTGTTTTATTTATTTTCCTTCTTATTGTTGAGACCTCTCGCGGCCGGGCGGGTCTGGTCGCCGACCAAATATGGGCGACACAAGTCTAGGAATGTAACGGAGACCGAAACGGAAATTCGTCATGAAACGTTTACTGGACATGATGTGTCTCGGACTTCTGTACGAACGGTAATTAATACGAAAATAATCTGTCTAAACAAAAAAGAGCGCCAAATGATTAGCGAGTTTTTTTTTTGCTTTTGTACGGACGTCAGCTGCGGTGCTCTGAAACAGGAAATGGGCGCTGTGTGTGTGTGCGTTGGTTTTTTGTGAAAACAATTATAGAATTTGATTTCATTCCTTACGCGATCATTTGTACATTAAATATATGTCAGTTGTACTTGTATGTGTGTAAAAAAATAAACTAGTATCTTAGACTTCTTTGACGTTAATACTTTTTATGTAGCCCTCGGCGGCCCTCGTAGCCCAGTGGGTATGATACTGGCTTCTCACACCATGGGTTCCGGGTTCGATTCCCGGTGAGATCACTATGAATCCATTTATTTACTCAAGCCTGAGTGTTTTGTGATATCTTTCGATTCTGTAATTGGCCCTATTGGCCTGTTGAAGCGTTTAAAAAAAAAATGGTTCGAGGTAAAGAGTGCATATTAAAAGAACGAGCGAGCCCTACAGTAGTCGCATATGATGTATAATATTTGAAATCTCACAATTAAAAATATCAATTGAGCAACAACATTAACCTCAAAATTTTAAAAGGTAAATATGGAAACATTTATTCGAATAATTATTCATTTTTACTCACTTGCTGTTAACTCACTCCTGTTATTGAAAGTAAGCGATCATGTTAAGGTAAAGCAAGCTGTAAAAATATTTGGTTCGTAGATTTGACGAACTATTGCCACAAAATTTTCAACCAAGAATTCCTTCGTCTTTCAGAATCTCTTCGGTTTGCAATTTTGCCTTGAGTGTTGAGTTGCAAGATTTGATATATCTCTCGATGTCTTTTTTTGTAATATTTACGTAGACTTTTCTTCGTCATCCTATCGAAGGTCGGTGATCATTCAGGCGATTAAGACTTTATTCTGCACGAAAAATTAACAAAAAAATGAAAAATTAATAAAAAAATCAAATATAAGACTCGAAAAGCAATAAAACTAAGAGCAAATAAAATTAGTAAGAAAATCAAGTCTATAATTTAAGAGACAAACAAAATTACAGTACAATGAAAAAATTGTAAGGAAGTCAACAAAAATCCAATCTGTAACTGAAGAAGCAATAAAATTTCAACAAAATAAAATGAAATATGAAATTCAAAAAGCGAAAACAAAAGGTAGACATGACATCAATAAACGAACATGGGATATTATGTCTGGGATATTGAAGATGTAGTACTATCATCATCATCGCTACTCAACAATATATTTGATAAAATCGTTTGGACATTGCTATAGGTATCGCTCCGACCTTCGATTATAATTCCGATTTCAATTTATCGGAACCGAAATCGAAACCAGAGGTGTAAAATCAATCGGAAGTTCCGACCGTTCGAAATCGGAATCGAAGTTCCGTAACATCCCTAATAATTAAGTAGAATTTTTTTTTCCTCATCAAAACTTTTCCAACGTTTGTGTGACCTGTGACTGATCAGTTGACCGTAAGGCTCCGCAGCTGTCAAGTTGCATCCGGTAATCAGAACCGATTATTAATTAATCTGCTCAGACTCCGGGCGCCAATCTCCCGATGGACCGGGCCTTGTAATCTTAATTGATAATGCGGCGACTCCGTACAAGGCCTCCGAATTAACAAGATGCACACTTGTATAAGCTGAATGAAAAAAAACTCATTACAATAAACGTAAAACCGACTACAAAACATCGTGCAGTCGGTATTGCTTGACCACAATAACTTGGCGTGCGGTGACTTTGGAACTAAAACCCGCCCCGCCCGCACTCAGCGGTAACCCCTCGCCCTGTCATTCAGTTCAATTTCGGGAGCTGTGACATCTTGATTACCAATGTACACTGAATTATTATGTCCAAAACATCCCAAACAGTCCGGGATGGTGCAAGAACAATTGCCAATGAAGTATTAAAGTTTTGCGAAGCTGAAAAAGCAAATAATGGACCGATATTACCGTCTGACAGTTTGACAGATAGAACAGCCGCCATTATTGCTTGGTTTCTTTAGTGCCGCCCGACCAAATTTCTGTTAAAGGCTACGACACCGGTCACCGGATATTCTGTACATTATGTATTGTGTAATAAATTTACATCCTGGCAACTTCTGTTACGCGACGCCCTCCCTCGCACGCCAAGTTATAGTAGTCGCATTGTAACTACGTTGAAATAAGCTGTATTTAATTTATAATAATTTAGAAGGAATGAATTAAAATTATATATGTTTCTCGTAACATTTATACTACTGTTACAAAATTAAATAACAAAATTAAATTACAAAAAATACAAAAGATATCTCTACATGAGAGAGAACGAGCATTATCCTTGGCTTTACCCAACCGAGTTCCTCCAGTGTATGCTTGGCTACAATACTTTAGAGAATACAAGGAATGTATATATGATTACGCATTTTTAATGACTGTTGCGCAGGATGAACGATAATCCTGAAATTATGCGAAGCATTCATTGTATGTTAGACAGCGTCAGCATAGATTATTTTACATTCCAATATACAGGACCAACCTGCCAATGGTTAGGTATGCCTGTTGGAAGAGCTACTGCTATGCTGAATAATATCACTCTAGACATTGATCTGTTCCATGTCTCTGAGAGGGTTTTCCGAAGCAGGATTCTCCTACACCTTTGAAATGAATGATTTTATGCTTGTTTAGTATTTATTTTTGTTGTTTATATATTTCTAACTTATTTATAACATTAACGAATCAGATTTGTGTTTGTAATGTTAATTTTATGTAAAAATAAATAAATTGGATTGAAAAAAATATGGCAATCGCTTTCGAAAAGAATAAATGTATGAGCTTCTCTAAAACACCCTAAATATGTAACTTGACTGTAGAGAACAAACCAATTGAATAGATCGGCATCTTCAATAATCTAGGCAAGGACTTGGTTAGAGGAGCTGATCTGAGCGAAGAAATATAATCCCAATATAACAAGGCAGCGGTAATCCCTAATGCTCTAAAATAAAGGTATTGCCATTAAGAGCAAGACAAAAATCTATAAAGCATGCGTAAGACTAATAATGCAAAACGCTTATTAGGCCAGTGCTCACATACGCAGCTAAGACGTGGGTACTAACTAAGAGGAATGAGCGAGCACTGGACGTTTTTGAAAGCAAAATTTTGAGGCGTATCTTCGGACCGGCTCTAGAAAATGGACTTTGACGCAGACGTTACAACAATGAGCTCTATACTCTGTTTAAGGAGCTAAACGTCACAAAATTTATAAAACTGGGAAGACTTCGGTGGCTGGGTCATGTGGATAGAATGTCCGAGCATCAAGCACCAAAGTCCCCGCTGAACTCAAGGCCAGTAGGGCGAAAGAGCTTAGGAAGGCCAAAATTAAGATGTAGTGACAACGTCCTCAAAGACATCTCTGCCTTAGAGCTTCGGAACTGGAGAGAGCTGGCACTAAACCGAGATGAGTGGAGGAAGATTATTGAGGAGGCCAAGACCCACCAAGGTTTGTAGTGCCAAGGTACTGATGATGATGAAGACTAATAATGACACAAAGCGTTGAAGCAACAGCAGTCACTATCAGGACTAAATAGACATTGAGGACTTCCGAGATGAAGACATTGAGGATGATAGCAGCCAAGACTCTGAAGGATCGCGTGAGAAACACCAGAATAAGAGAAATATTTGAATCGTACGATGGAGTAGACAGCAAAGGAGGGACTGGTATATTCATGTCCAGAGAATGAACAGCACCAGACTCCCTTATATTGCACTAGATAGCCAGCCTCACGGAACACGCCCTCGCGGAAGACTACCAAAATATGGAAGGACAGCAGGGAATCCACCTCACAGGAGACGCTATCCTCTGGAGAACAGACCACATAGGTCTATTAAAAGGAAGAAGAAGAAGATTTTTTTCGCTACGCGACAAACGATAAAATGGTAATCAACAAAAAATTTATGCCAATGACGAATTTGTCATGAATAAAAGTGCTCACATTGCACAGAAAATGTTCAAAAATATAAATTATCTAAACTATCTTTAAAAATTACTAAAAATTAATTCATACGAATAGTATTAATTGAAATTAATTGATTTAAATAGCGTTATTTTATTAGCAAATGATTGTTAAAGCAAATTGACAGTTGGACGGCAGTTTGATTCAAAATGTCAATAATAAAAGTTAGAAAATTCAATTCTATGATTTCTTCCCGGAAAACTATATTACATGTACACGAATAAGAAATGATAATATAACAACAAGAACACTCATTGTATTCATTAAATTTGAAATAATAATATATTAAAGCACGCGCGTTCTGGAAAAAAATATATAAAAAATAAATGATGGCAAATGTAAAACATAAATTATAATTCATTGTACGTCCGAACCTGCAGACGAGCTTCTTGGAAAAAGCTCCGCGGAGCTAGCGTTGTCATTAAAATGAAAAATATAATAATAAATAATAAAAATGAAAAAAACTTTGAAAGATAGGACTTCAGACATCATCAGCGTTCGCATTAATCAAAACCAGTTCAATGTTTAACCGATGGTTCTCGTATCGGTTTAGTACCAACCTCGCACAAAGCGAACGCAGAAGCGGCCTGCGCAAGGCACCGGCGCACTAAATTACAGAAAAGGCATGTGTGGATTACAAATGCCTTTGTAACGACTGTAATTTGTTCGCTTCAAAATTCGAATCGCACGTAATAAATTCGACCGAACTGTCGGCCGGCCGCGAGCAAAGTGGAATCAGATAGTGACGCGGTCTCCGGAACTTTTTAATCAAACATTCTTTTGTCAGTCATTTCAGTGTCGCGGAACGGGCCTAACCCGCGCGGCGCGAACCGGACAAAACGTCCCATTCAACACGAAGTTATCAATTTCCACAACATCTTTCCGAAATGGCGAATGTTACATTGTGTAAAGTGATCACTTAAGCCGGCCGTACAAAAGGTCGTATGTACACCCAAAAGACCTCTATAGACTCTGTGAGAAATCTATAATATACATTTATTGATTAATGATGTCTCTATGGCAAAAATCGAGCATTGTTCTGAAAGATTTGAACAAAACTCACAAAATACTGGTAAAAAAGGAATTTAATAAAATTTGAAATAATATTTCTGGCGTATCCTAGTGTAATGCTAGTAATTTGGATGAATTTCATTACACAGATAAAGGATATTGCCATAAAAATTTACGTAAGGGGTCTCATTTAGCGACATTAGAACAATTAGCCACATCTGTGGGCATTTAAGGGTAGTGAAAAAGCTTTGGTGTAGGCCGCGTGGAGGTGCTTATAACACACATGTAAAGCGTGGTACGTAATGTTAATATACATCCAACTTCCAAAAATTAGCAGACATGGTATATTCTATCATGGGTGGAAATGGCGAACGTTACATTGTGTAAAGTGATCACTTAAGCCAGCCGACGATAGGTCGTAAGTCCTACGTACACCCAAAAGGCTTCTATACCTACTTTCCCATAAAAAGACAGTTTCCTCTCTGTTAGACATCTATAATATACATTAATTGATCTTTCCTCTCGCTTTCCTGCAACATGTGGGAGTGATTTCGTGAAAATGGACGGAAATGCGTAACAGGAAACTAGACGCCGGGTAAGCGCGCGCTATTTCACATACTCGTTCATTATGAAGTTTGAATAATCCAGCAAAAATACCTAAAGGAATAAGTATTAAATATGTTTTAAACTCACTAATAACACGGATGCACTGCTTTGGTAATTAGATTCTGAAACACGTTGACATTTTTGCTGTAGGAGCATACCTAAATAGAAGACATATTTAGACATGGAAAAGGTATGCTAATAAAATCGTGTGCACTTTGATGCAATAAATTTTTTCTCCTTGAATTAGTACCATTCTATTTAATAAGAATGCTGTTTTGTTAATTTAAGTGTTTACTTTTGTTGATTTTCGTATTATTGTTTATTTTTTAAATGTATTCATATTCTGATAACTATTATTTATTCTATTTTTATCATTAATTTTGCAAAAATTGTTTTAATGAAGATTTTCATTCGTCAAAACGAATGTAAGAGGAAATAAAACGAAAAGAAAATTCAAATGGAGATAAAGAGATATTTTTAGAGATTTTTAGATAGATTCTTTTCTAAACATATTTCATTTTCAGTCAATCAATTATTTCATTACATGATGATAAACTTAATTTACAAAGAAAGGGAGTAAAATAAAAACTTGTTTTTTATGGGTTAGTTTTTACTCCCTTTCTTTTAACTCGTAGCGTCTGCTTGCTTGTCTGTCGAAAAAACTTTGGATCGATTTTTAAACCATTTCCCGTGATCCAATCAAGCTGAAACTTTGCAGACAGACTGGTGGCGACGATAAAAATGAACAAACAAATTTTAGTTTAAAAAAATTAATAATTATAGTGTAATTTTGGATTTTTCAAAAAAATTTATTACTTGCTTTCGTAACGTCGCCCGACTCGAGCCCAACGCGTAGGTAAAACGCTAAACCTATTTCCACTAGCAAATGGGAAATGGAGTATAATAAAAACTTGTTTTTTATGGATTAGTTTTTTACTTACTATTCTTATTTTATTTATTAATATTATTTTTTGAAAAAGTGTTTGCTATGCCTATTACACATTTCGCCATATTTTAAACCAAACCATGACTCAATCAAATATCATTCTCATTAATTAATAACTTTGTGGGGTTTAAATGAGATGTTTCAGCATTATATTGTGGTGACATCAGGGTTATATTATCCGTAAGGTAGATTGCGCGTAAGTACGTATCGATTACTGATTTATTGCTCTCGTATTCTTTGAGAGGCTGAAAGGTGCTGCTGATTGCTTCCGAAATGGAATCCGAAATGTCAGTCATATATAGCGGAGACTCATGAAAGAGGAGCCTAGAAAGCTTCTGAAGATTCTGAAAGACCGTGGACACCATATTTCTACCGTCAGGATATAAACAAAGTATTGAAAAGTAGTATAAATATGATGATATCTCTTAAAAGACTGTGCTAAAAAAAAACTTTGGGGACGGTGGAGTAACACAGCGTTACCTGATTAAAAATCGGCATAGTTTTTAATATGTGATAAAATATACATAAATACGATACAGATAAGACTTTTAAAAGGTCCCTTTATATAATTATGTAAGGTAAACATACATATTAGCGTTATTTTAGTAAATTATTATAAAATTATGGCAAATCGAATTTGCGCGCGCTTCCGCCGATGTTTCATTGGCAACTGAATACAACGAAGCGGTCGCCAGCTCGTTTCAGTCGCCTGCACTCCGTCTTCGTCTAACACATGTTACCCGACTCTACCGTACTCTTTCTATATTGTTTTGCTTTCGCCGAAACCCAAGCAACCGCCATCTCTGTCCTACATGAAATGTATGGTATTGTCGTGCTCTTTCTTGCTCGATTTAACTGCGATGTACAATATTCTGCTCTCTTTTGCACACTGGCCGAAAATACGAGAGTAATGAATAAATATTTTTTAATTAAAAAATCCGTACATTCCTAACAGTTTAATTTAGTAATTTTGGTGTGAAAATGTCTATTCGATGATTACAAAAAATGTGACGTTTTAGTTTTCGTAAATAAGGTAATTTCATATTTTGTATGACAGGTAGACCTACGTTACATCACCGACACACAGGAGATATTACAATACAAGAAACTGCTTCGCAAGCAGCAGAAAGTAACTGCTTTAAGGTTTGTTTGATATTCTCTTCCTCCTATCTAAGGAAGAGACGATATCTGGAATTGGGAGTCCAGATATAAAAAAAGTAACCCATAAAAACCAAGTTTTTATTATACTCCCTTTCTTTGTAAGATATAACAACAATTAAAGACGAATTAAAACATTTAACATAACACTAAACTTACAGTAATTTAATATATTTCTAAAATGTCAGATGTTTTGAGCTTTGATAAGACACTTCATGCTTTGAAGATTAAATTCTAAAAACATTTGTCAGTCAATTTAGATTCATTCGTAGTGAAGTACCTATTATGTATACCGACGGAGTAATTCAAATTTAGAAAATATTCCGCGACGTTATCGGGCCGCCGTTGCTAATCAAACTTTTCTAATGATTGCAATTTGAAAAAAACAATAAAATTTCTAAAAATCCGAAATTATACTATAATTATTAATTTTTTTTAACGAAAATTTGATAGATCTTCTTGATCGTCGCCACGAGTCTACTTGCCAAGATTCAGCTCGATTGGATCACGGGAAAAGGTTAAAAATCGATCCAAAGTTTTTTTTACGGCAAGCCGGCAAGCAAGCAAGCAGACGCCACGAGTTAATCTAAAGGGAGTAAATATAAAGTCGGTCTTCCACTTGAAGAATATTTATTGACATAAATAGTATGTGCTCCCGTGCTGTTTGCTTGCTAGGTGGCTTTTTATCCGCATTCACTCTCTCATATTTCTTGTCTCTCTCATTCATTTTGACAGACGTTCATCTAAATACATTACAGTTTGGTTAGTTGAGGTATAGGATATTTCACGAGCAATAGTAGTCGCAGCGTGGCCACGGCCAGTGTTGATAAAATTCAAAAATGGAAATATTTTAAAGTTTTGCCATTTGAAAGTTTGCCTCGGCCTAATAAATAGATTGAATGATTCTGTTCATCAGTCCTTAAGTTACGCAGACATGAGACACGGCATCTTCCTACGTTTCTTTTCCCAGATATTTTCTCCTAGATGATTAGTCGGTTAAGACTAAACTTTGATCATCCCACACTATGGGTGATGATTTTATCACAGGACGTGGCTTTGGTAGGAAAATTAAACACTATAAAAAATATTTGTTTTTATTAATTGACCAAAAAATCACACGACACGAATTTAATTTGAGCAAAATTCTTTAGTTCATGCTATTTCGCAATTCATCACACGTCTGTGGAACAATTAATTATCGGTTGCTAGAATATTTACACACAGGTTCGCAGAGACTCTATGTGACTATGCATGTAAGTAGTTGCACTGATTTTCATTTTAATTTATTGTCGCAGGTCACACACTGAATCGCCGCTGAATATCTACGTCGCACGTCAAATATCAAAACAATAAACTAGATCGCCTTTTATAACAAACACGTTGAACATTCTTAACATTTCAAGCGTTTTATTGAAATTTCCAGTGCCCATGAGAATGCTCCAGTCGATTCCAGATTGCTCCAGCGTGTTATGGAATGTTCCAGACTTTAATAGTGCGCTATTAATCTAGATTATAGCATCTCGTTACAATATAAACATATTTGGAAGACTGAGACTCATAAAGATGCGTAGAGTTTTGAATGTATGTATCGGTTTTCTCACTTTGGAGCATAAAAATTGGATGTGCGGGGCCCAACTTAGGTTTTCATCGATTGTCAGCCCAAGATATCTTGTTTCTATTTCTTTTTCGATTGTGTCACGGTTGCATGTAAAATTCATGCTTGAAATACTTGTGTGTGTTATGATGTTATGATTCTCTATTTTGTTACCGAGAAGGCAAAGTATTTTTTTTATCAAGTTAAATTATCTTATTTCTATAATTACTAGTAATAAAGTTTGTTTTCACCACTTTTGTATTGAAAATATCAACATAATTCAGAACCCATGGCCCCTTCGTCAGGATACAATTGTATACTAACAAAATTAAATTTAAAAATCAAAGTATAGACAATTAAAATATTAAAAAGTTACATATGGAAAATGAATAACAATAAAATACCTACTTAGCATGAAAGTAAATTTAAAAATTCATTCTCCATATTATATAAATTTTTAATATTTTGAATGTCTTTACCTTGATTTTTAAATTTAAGTTTGTTAGTATGCAATTGTATCCTAACAAAGGGATCATGGGCTCCGAAAAATGTTAATATTTTCAATACAAAAGTGGTGAAAACAAAGTTTATTTCTATTAATTATATTAATAATGTCACCACAAAATTATTTTGTTTTTTTTTAAAGAAAAAATATCTTATATTTATTCTTAATTACGATTAAAATTATATTTTTAATAGTCTTTCTGTTTTATTTCATATGTGCAATATTTAATTTTTTATTTCTAATATGTAGTCTTTTCTAACGTTTAAACTTACAGGTAGTTGCTTCAGAACAGTCATTATCTAGTGAAGCAATTACCTTCATTTATATGCACAAATTCATACGAAATAAATAAATATAAATAAATTTATAATGAAAGTGTACGTAACAACTGTGAAAGTGTAAAAAGGTGTAAAATAAAAATGGACAAAAAAAAGCGAAAAAATGCAATTTTCGACGGTTTATGCAATAGTTTGGTCACGCCATGGTTGTATCATTTGTGAGGCAGGTTGCGCGAATCACTACGTATCGATAACTATTACATAATATATAGAGGCACTCAATGAAACTAATACGCGTATTATTGCCTCCCACTGTACGCGGCGCGCGGCGCTTCTTGCCTTATCATACGTAGGTATTCAGAATACAATTAAAATCTCGTTGTGTATAAAAAAACAAACCAAATGACCAGTAATAAATAACTCTTCAATGTTGTGTTAACGCCGCGTGTTGACTTGCGTGTGTTGGTCAATGCGCTAGTGGAGAAGCTGTCGGATTCTTATTTATTTTATGTCAAAACATTTCCGAACTAGAACACATAGAACACGTAGGCCTCTCCGTAGACAGACACCTTAAATGGGCTATACATAAAAATACTATAATTTAATCAACGACCAAACTACCTGATCCGTTCCATTAAAAGCACCAAGAATATTGTCACAAGATTATTAAGAATAGGTTTTTCGAAACAGCCAGGACGTTTTGGAATGCTTTAGAATGATTTGGAAAGATCTGGAAGATGCGAAATTATACCAGAAGATTCTAGAGAAAATATTTCCTGTACATTTCGTAACAGCGGACGTGAGCGACATTCTAGAATTTAGAATAGAAGAAATTAATAATCCTCAATGACTGCATTCAAAGTACATTTTTTTTTTGATATTGCTGCCTTTGCAAAGCAAATGATTAAAAAAATGTTTTGAGTTCGGTTATCAAGGATTACTAATTCAAAATGTAGTGAATTATAGATTTTATGTACCTATCCCTTCCAAAACCGTATTTCCTATAAATTTATAGGCTATTTATTTTTCCTATAAAATCTCGAATTCACTAAATTATAAATTAGTAATCTTCGATAACTGCATTAAATTTTTTTTGGATATTGCTGCCTCTGCTTTTATACCCCACATACTAGTATGTGGGGTATAAAAGCAAAAGCAGTAATATCCAAAAAAATTAAAAAATATTTTGAATGCAGTAACCGAGAATTACTCATTTAAAGTGTACTGAATTTTAGATTTTATGTACCTATTCCATTCAAAAATATTTTAACTACAAATATAAAGGCTATGTTTCCTTTAAAATCCCCAATTAAGTACATTATAAATTAGTAATCCTCAATGGCTGCATAAAATTTTTTTTGGCTTATAACTTGAAACTGTTTAATTAAACGATGGAAGTAAAGACAGAAAAATCATACATAGGTTTGTAACCTTATAATAAATACAGTATAAAAAAATCCACATAGTAATTGTATACATATGACAACTGAATTGTGTAGAAGAGTAGTTAAACACGAAGAAATGAAGATATTTGGCAATTAAAGGGAAGTTTATTTCATAATAAATGACCACATTAACTTCAAAATAGAGTATTTTATTTAGTCCTTTATTCTTAACCATGAGGACAGAAAAAATACTATGATGGTAGCATAACAATTGCACATGAATAGTTTTTTTTACTGAAGATTATTAATATTAAGCAATTATTCTATTTAAAAAGATTTAAAATTTCATTGTGACATTTTTTGTGCCGCAATCCATTGTCGAAGTAAATATTGTGACATGTCTGATGGAGCATTAGATGGACAACAATGCGCGCATTTATCATTTTCTTAAATGTCAATTTCAACAATACAGGGTGATTGTCAAATAGGCCACTTCAGTTCTTAAAGTTTTTAATGATTCAGGAATACGAGTGATCATCTATAATACAAAATAAATCATCTCTTGACAAATAAACGAGAGCAATTTTTTATTTTTTTATTTATTAAGAATCTTAATTTACATTTATACAGGGTTATTTGTAAAACATTAATAACCTCGCAGGGCTATATTCCTGCCTTGATTATGAGTCGAAAATGTTCAAGCTATTATGACGATAATATCAATAGTTAAGGAGATATGCGACATCAAAGTTTGCATTTTTTTGCAATATTTATGACTTATTTTTTGTAAAACGTTGGACTATCATTACAGTAACTCACATCGATTACGAAAAATTCATTCGTTTCAATACAAGTTAAATAAAATGATAAAAACCCTGAAAAAATTCTAATTGGAATGTTTTCCAATTGGAATTCGAAGGTTTTTATTTTTTTATTTGACTTGTGTTAAAGATAATGAATTTTTCATATTCGATATTAGTTACCGTAATGATAGTCCAACATTTTACAAAAAATAAGTCAGAAATATTGAAAAAAAATGCAAGCTTTGATGTCGCATATCTCCTAAACTATTGATATTAGGTCATAATAGCTTGAACATTTTCGACTCATAATCAAAGCAGGAATATAGCCCTGCGAGGTTATTAATGTTTTACAAATAACCCTGCATATTTTTGTTTTAACTTGAGTACAATTTTTGGAATAGCCACTCAACTGGCCCTTGGGCACGTTCCCGAGTGTCGGTGTAGTTTTGTAGCTGTGTAACAGTTATTTAAAATCATATGTCAAACTTTATAAGCATATTTGATAATAGATAAAAACATGAAATACATAAAAATAATAATAAGATAAACACATAATAAAAAGAAGAGGAAAAAGGAAGACTAATTAAATAAATAAGTAAACACAATAAACATAATGTATATACGATATTATTAATATATATGTTTTAGCAGATAATTTGAAATAGATAAATGGTATATAAAGGTATAAAAGCAATTTTGTAGATGTAGAGCAGATGTATAGGTATATATACAGGGGGTTCCGTATCTCGATGTCAAACCGAAATCGGGTGATAGGCCAATTCGTAATAGTTATCAGAAAAATATTAAAAAAAAAAAAAACAGTGTTAAAACTGGGCAAAGTATTGATTTTGAATACTTGGTTTGATCAAAAAGTGATCACATTTTCTTCCAAGCTGGAGCGGTTGGCTTTGAATTTTGGACAAAAGTTTACAGAAGCATTGTTCAGGATTACATAATATAAAAAAAAATGATGAAAAATAAAGATTTGTAGCAATAGGAGTGAAAAGACCGTCATAGGGTGTAGATTTTATTGATTTTTTTTACATGCTTATATAACTTTTAAAACACATGACTTAGATTTTTTAAAATATTTTTCTGTTAACTATTATTATCACCCGATTTTGGCTTGACGTCGACTTAGGGACACCTGTATAATATGTCACATATAGGATCCATTTATTGTTTTTGTTGGGTAAAAATATTATTTTTCTGTTTTTGCCAATTTAATCCAATATTTATAAATAGGTAAAAAACCGCCAATGAGACTCATAAAGGACAGTTTTTTATTTTGTCAAAGTTGAATCCAATATAATTTAATTTAATACGCAGATAACAATCCCCCTGTACTTTTCATACCTTACTTGTTTTTATTGCATCAATCATAACAATATTATCGATCAAAAATAAAATAAGGAATATTTAGTCTGATTGATTGAACTGCTCAATTAGTATTCTGACATTCTTTTGTTAGTTAATCTTCAATGCAGGTCAATGTTTAATAATTTAAATTTGAATTTCATTACGAACCACGTGGAACGAAATTTTAATTTTATAAACTGAGTTGCTTTAATACAATTCAAATTATTAATACCTTACAGAAATTTGTAACAAAATTTTAATTTATTAAATATTAAATCAATTGTTGCATTTTTTCCCTTTATAAATACAATTTTCAACTTGAAATATAATTTTTTAGCATATCTACATGAATGATTTTCTAAATGATTTTTTTAATCATTACACTTGTGAGTTTCTTGATTTAAAGGTAAATAAAATCTTCGTGGTTTGTGAAATGTCATGTAAAAATAAGGATAAAATAATAAACAGTCAATTTTCAAATGATCAAGAGACTTTTGTATATCTCTGAATTGATTGTAGATATATCTTTGGTAACAAACAAACCATATTTACATTTAAATATTCCATTTTTAGTAAGTATATTATCTTACAATTTTTTTAATTAAATATTTTTATAACATTGCTGTTGAATTTGTAAAATTTCACAATTGCTTCAAAGATTAAAAATTTGATTCAATGATGCTTATTTCATGGTACTTAAATTTTCTAATCGAATCGAATCATAACTCATGGGGTGCCTTGCCGGGACTATAAATTACAATGTGAGGTGGTTAGCGTTTAAATGTTTGTTTCGAAATTTGTATTATTAAAATGATGTAAGCGTAATTAAAATTGAACTATGTACGGGGTGGGCCGATTATTTAAAAATTCAATCCCTTTTCGTATTTCGTGTTATTTTTTTACATTCCTCAACATTTCGCAATATCTGTCACCCGTAACAATTAATGTATTTCCATTATCACGGTATTCTGTACACGCCGAATATTTTCCTGGATACAAACTGTGTTGTATTTTACTTCGTTAAATATCTCTGAATCCTCGTTCCAGGAAAAGTCTAACCATGCCCAATATCACTAGTTTTAAAGAAGAACTTCTTTGACGCATGTAATACGAAACCTGGACAAGAACAACGAAGGGTAGATATCAAACATAATATGTAATTTCATTGTATGTTCTTCTGTCCGTCCGTCAGTCTGTCTGTCTTTATGTCTGTCTGTTCGTATAAATCACGGCTAAAAAACGAAATTAAATGGTTGATAGCGATTTTGCTACCGCCGATCCTGCGTTACACGTCAAAAATACAGTACATATAGGACTTGGTAAAGACGCGAACTATTTCATGTTTCGCCCAATCGCCAGGGTTTAGAATAGTATCTTTAACTGCTGACAGGAGAAATGTTCAAATATTTTGATTAAAGTCGCTCTTACTATTTCATAGGTGTCCGCTATAAATAAGTTAATACTTATTCGTCATATTTGATTGGTTACAGCTAGTTAAAAATAAATTAAAATAGGTTAATAAGAAAGAGCAAGCAAGTCATATTTTCATAGCACAAGCATATAGCTTATTTTTGGAAAATATAAAGACTTTTGTTATGACGCAAATTCCGTGTTCGCATCTCTATTTATTTAAAACATAATTTAAAAAATTACGCATAATTGAAATCTTTTTTTTACATAAATACTAAATATATTCCAAGTTTTTATTTTAAGAATTTGAAAAAAATATATGAAAATTGAACAAAATTATTAAATATTGAGATAGCAATATTACTTTTGGCTTGATTGAAAATATTTTTTTATTTGCTAGTCTATATATTTTAAACTGCTAATTGCCGACCTCTGCTAATAATGTTTTCAACTTTCAACTAGAAGATACCTAATCTCATTGAAATGAATGATTATTATATACACGAATACTCGTACATACACATATATAATACTATTACGCGAATATAAAGATTGAATTAAACAGATAAACATTAAATGATGAAAAACCTTTAGGTTAAAGTTCTTTCATTATTCAAAAACCAAAAAAGATAAATTGATTCAATGGAGATTGATTAATGAATGCCAAAAGCTTTCAGATCTAAATAATAATGTTAAGTTATCAGTTTATAACGAATGAAACGTTGCAAATGAATGAGAACAAATTATCTATTCATCTGTGTACACAAAATAAAATTTATGACGTGTAAATAAAAACAAAAATATAAAAGAGATTAAAAATGATACAAATGTAAAGCAAGCTTTACAGGTAGTACCGATTAATATTCGTCAAAGCTTAGGGGGTATTTTTATTAAAACGGTTGTTCGGTATTTGAATTTTAAGACAACATACGTGCGAATTTTGGATCTGGCATTTACGTCACGACAGACTCATCACAAATGTTTTCAGCATTTTAATAGAGTTTTCTTTTAAAGTTGTGACATCGACTCCGTAGGGTAGTAGGTGTATGGCGTAGCATTTTTTTGTACTCCATTTTATTGTCTCGGTTACAGGAAATAAACTTCATTTTCCCAAAAGTGTTTCATGTTATCTAAATTGTTTCATTAATTATAGAAATGTCTATCCGCAGAGTAATTGCTATACATATTACAAATATTATATATTGCCATTTTGTTATTTATAACGAACATATAAAAATTTCAATAGCCTAGAGGTAGACCGCCTGCGATTTGATCTTAGAATAATGGGTTCATTTCCAGTCGGACATAAAAAATATTAGTATATTATTCTTTGAAAAAAAAAGATTTGCGTACGTTATATGAAATATGAGTGTAAAATGTAATAAATCAATAAAAATAATTAACTGCGCATAAATTTAAATAGTAATGATATATTTAATATATTTTTTTAAATATCAAACGATCAGTTGCATCATGATATATTCGTCTATGTCATCTTCGGGTCTTGTATATTAAATTATTATTTATATAACACATTAATAGTAGTAGATATATTGTAATATAATGTAAAATTAATTGTTTAAAATTGACTTACTGTTTTGATGAAAAGAATGTTGTGTTTGCATTTCAACGTCTCAATTACTATTGTGGGCTAGTTTAAATAAAATTAAATGGTAAATAAAAAACGTCAAAACGAACGTTTCTTATAGTATTGTCACAGGATCGTGGCTGTTTAAGGCAATGAAATACCGGAAATGAATTATAATTTAATCAATTTTTTGGAAAAGACTTTAACAAAAACACTGTCCTTTAATTCACACTAAATTTCGTAATTCGCACTTACTACCATTAAAATCTTCGCTGCGCTTTTGTCTACCACTAAATCGTTCCGTACAGTTTCGCACGTATGTACCGGCTCACTCAATTTATCCAATTTGTTATTTTTAATAAATTCGATATTAATATGTGTTTAATCGAAGTAATAATAATCGATTTATATTCTTAGGTGTAGAAGTTTCAAATCAATATAATATTTGCTAGTAACTAAGGAACGTATGTCGTTGTATTATCTATGGTATGCGCTTTGATTAATTAGAGCCTCAAAAAACACTGTACGTAAAAACAAATTAGTTTCTTCCGCGTTCTCTTTCAAACACTTATCTTTTATAATTTATTTTAAACAATTTATCACGTTTGCAAATTGAATAAACGGCTGAGTAAGATATTTCAGCGCCCCACAAAAGTGCTCCTTGATCCATATATATGTTGATGTGATAAATCCAACAGATCAGGAACCTGATCTTATTCAGCTGTCAATCTGCGGCCGAGATGATGGACCATTAATCACGGTATTGTTGGGCGGGGCGGCGGCCAGGCCCGGCTGGGAGCGGCGCAGCCGAGGCACGGGAGATTAGCAGAAGAGCATTTAATAGATAATTAATTAGTACTAACGTTTATTGAGAAAACGATCAAATTTCATGTCTCAATCCTCTTTCAGATGTACACAATATTAAAAAACTAACCTATAAAAATCAAGTTTTTATTATACTCCCTTTCTCATTTACTAGAGGACTCGAGTCGGGCGATGCTGCGAAAGCGAGTAATAAAAAAATTCGAAAAATCCAAAATTATACTATAATTATTAATTTTTTTAAACAAAAATTTGTTAAATCCTTTTTATCATCGCCACGAGTCTGTCTGCCAAGTTTCGATTTTTATCGTCGCTACGAGTCTGTGTGCAAAGTTTCAGCTCGATTGGATCAGGGGAAAAGGGTTAAAAATCGATCCAAAGTTTTTTCGACAGACTAGCAAGCAAGCAGACGCTACGAGTTAAAAGAAATGTAGTAAAAAAGAAAACCATATGATGATACCTACTGGAATACTTAAAATTTTGTGTTATCTGTGGCAATATTGCAAAATGTTCGCTCTATGCCGTCGATCGCCCAGGTCAATTATTTTCATTGAAGACAGCGTGGAGCGCGGAAGTGAAGTTTTTACCACAAAATTGTGACAGAGATTAATTATGTAAATAATGATTAAACTTGTAAAATAACATTTTTTCATTAAAATTTTTTTGTCACATTGAAATTGAAGTGTAGGTATGTTCAAATAAAAATTTAGATTATCCATTAAAATTCAATTAAATTTTAATAATAAGCCATGTAATTTTTTACATAACGTACGTTTTTTATATAACAAGATGTACATATTTAAAAATATTCACGCTTTCATTTGTTTTTTTTTTTTTTGAAAAAGAAAAACATTAAAATTTGATTGAAGTTTTTAAAATCCTTTACTCTTAATAATATTTTTTTTTCTAAATAAACAATAACTAACTAATTTCATGGCAGGCTGCCTTCTTATACTGCGTTTTTCAGTACCTAATTATGAATTCTTAAATTTTTGAAGCCAACTATCGGCTTTTGCAGTTCACCGTATACATACCGAAGCTGAAAACCTTCCGTATATTTGAAAGAACTATGCTAGAGTAGAGACATCTGTAGTCTTTCTCGTGAGAAAGTAAACGTATAACAGAGTGATAGTAAAATTAGTACGAACCACTACCAGATTTTAGATCTACCGGTTTCAAGACGTACCCGTCTCTTCCTCAGGACCAACCTTACACTACTATGTTCATAACACTATACACCACAACCATAGTACTATAATATTTCACCAGTATTTATCACATGTTGTCAAAGACTAGCATGCACTAACTTGCCTACAGAACAATCAGAAATCTACGAGGGAGAAGGAGTGAGAGGGGACGGAATCTAAAGTAGGTGTTACCAAATCTTTTGTGAAAGTTAAATTGAACGAAGGGCTGTATGGAAAATTGATTTGGTTAATTATTAGTGGTGCTTTATTATTCTCCACTTCTCCAATATAAAAAAAAATCGGAATTATTTTATTTTAAATCTTTTTTATTGATATTTAATATTTTCACTCCTGTTTTTAAGCCAAATTAGTTAATTTGTTCAATGGAATTGGTGAACGTTGCATTGTGTAGAGTGATCACATAAGCCCTGCGCCATCGTATAAAAAGACTCCCATAGACATTTCTTATACAAATAAAACAGTGGACAAATCCAATAACTGTGTTCTCAGAACATATGTACATATAAAAATATTTTTATTATAAATGTTTTTCTTCAGCATCTAAGCGTAGCTTCGATTTAAAAAAAATTACAGTCGATTTAGTTGGGATGGTTAAATCCCTTAGGAATGCCCAATTCTCGATACAGCCCTTTGCTTTTGACGCAGACAGAAAAGAAACCTTCTTGTGGGTTCGGACGTCAAGGTTTTTTCTCTCTAAATATCTCTTCACCATATTTTACGATATCATCGCGTTAGCGCAAGAAAGTTCCGCCGCGAAATATCTATTAATCACATGAAAAAGTTTTTAAATATCGTCGTGCGCTGTACTTTGACATTTTAAAATCTTTATGCTGATTTTGATAAAAACAATCCGAATTTTTTTGAAGATAAGACGTGTTACCAACGATATTTAGAATTTAGAAAATATTATCCTTAATTTTTCCCTCTCGCTTCTACCTTCTTCTTCCTTACTTTTAGCTTCCAACATCTTTTTAACATTTATATTTAAAAATCAATAGAAAATAAAAAAAGGCTAAAAAGAATCAAGCACTCATGTCAAGTGACAGTTGTTTGAAATGATTATAATACTACCGAAAATTCCAGCACGGCCTAGCATGATCTACGGCTTACGAGAAACATTAACAAAAGTCTAGAGACCGCGAGAAAGTTCTCGTAAATACTGGGACGTCTGGGAAATTGGATATCAGCATTGGCGAATATAAATACGACACACGGGAGTAAGGGAGAGGTTATTGTTGAACGCGTTTGACAGGCGATAACAAAGCGAAGGCAGTCGCGAGCTGCGGATCAGGCTGGCCAAGCGAGCGGTAGCGGCGAGTTCCGAGAGGCCAGTGGTGCCAAGCGAGCGGTAATTCGATAGCGATATTCTGGAATATATATTATAAACTGAGGCGAAATTAATAAGTGCGAAAGTGTCTATTTACGAGTGATAAATTTTCGAAACAGTTTAATTCAGTATTAGCGTTACATTTGATAGTGATAAGTGACTCTGTACATTTGATTAATTAATTAATCGGTATTTAACACATCCGCTATCACATTCCAGCGTTTTCATTAATTCCTCCCGCAGCCGCAACACGTGACAATATATTTATATATAAAATTAATAAATGAATACTGAAAATTAATTAAGAACTAAGTGCAAACATATTTTTTTGAGATACTGAGATATATTATTATAGACTAAATTATATTTTTTATGGAAAAGTACGTATAGAAGTCTCTGGGTGTTCCTAGGGCTTACGACCTATCGTACGGCTGGCTTAAGTGATCACTTCACACGATGTAACGTTCACCATTTTCACTCATGATAGAATATAAATTAAATATTTTGAAAGATACGACGAGTTTAAAAAAATAAGACGTTGGCAAAACTGTACCGAGTCGGATCGCTAATTATATCTTAATTATTTACAAATAATTGTAAAATTCTGCCTATAATTATAAGAATCTTTAAATAATAATAAGATATTGACTGTGCGTTTCTACTGATGTCTTCCAGGAGATCACAATCCATGGGACGCATTTAAAAAAGTCACGACTGGAGAAAGGATAGTAAAATAGTCAGAGAAATCTGCCAGTGGTATGTGTTTTATGTTCCTTTTTAGTGCGGTGATGTAGAAACCCCAGTTATGTGTCAAGAACTAACTGACTATTAAAAATATGTGTATGGGTTCACTTAAATATACGGTCACCAAACACATTGATCTTACGATGGGACTTACTTTATGTCCGTGATAACTTTTAGCATTCGTAGGTAGGCCATTGGCCAAAACATATTTTTAAAATCTGTTTTATCATACCTTGTGTGTCGTTTTCTGGGATAATCTTCCTTGTATATCTAACCTCTCTGGCTGAAGTTTCGTCTCCCATTGCAGGGTCCATCAGCAGGACTGATTTTGAGGCTACAACGTCTTTTCATACCAATGTTATATATATATTTTTTGTAAAAAATTGGCAACCACGGTCTAACCAGAAAGGGAGGAAAGGGAGTTCCCAAATTCAGGTTCGCCACGCGGAGCAAGAAATATATGGAAGCCACAAGACTTACGACTTGTCGTTGGCAGGTTTTAGGATCCTTTACGCGGTGGCTATTTTCAGCATTTTATGCTATATTAATTACATGCATATACGGCTGCATAAACTGCAGCAAATAACTATATCTTTAATTCCCCACTGCAAAGGCTTCCTAGACTAGCAAACAGATACGAGCTACTGGACATCTTTGCCAATAACTGTATATTTTTCAAACATATTGTAAAAGTGTATTGAAAGATTACTAGTATTTGTCGAATTGGACTTAAATAATTTATTTGTATTTGTATGTATATTTTTTATTATAATGACTTTCAAGGCTTGTGCTATATCTTTTCACTCTACATTATTACTTTTTTTTTCTTTCATATTATGTTTTTCTTATGCTTCTGCTTTTTATATACATACTTGCTTTTTACTTTATATTATATTTATATATTTGTATCTATATTTTAAGTATTTTCTTTTCTTTTTATGTCATTATTGTGTTTACGTGTTATGGTTTCTGTTTAAACTATATATTTTGTTAATATACACTTACCTATCTATTGTAAAAGCACTATAAGGCGTTAATAAATAAATAAAATAAAAAAATATTTGCATAGTATAATATGCATATACGGCTATACTATTTGCATGCTATGTTATGCATATACCGCTGTATTAACATAACCAAAACATAACAAAAACACTACAACATAGGCTTTCAGGACCCAACATCTGGAAAATATAAATGCACCTATGTATTCAATTATATCCAGGAAAACTAGAAACTATCTTTTAATCAACAGTTTATACTTATAATGTGTGTACTAACTCATAATTGTTTTGTAGGTAGTTCGGTTTCGATTAAATATATTTAATAATTTTTGTGGACACCACAGTATTTACTTGCAGTCATCAATCAGATTGTGATAAAGGTTTTCTGGAAAATTTAACTATATAGGTTGATATAAAGTTAAATTTATATATATGTTGATCTATTAACCAACTTTATTTGCCATCTTATTTCAATAAGGCGGTCGTTTAAACTTTTTAAAAATTCGTTACTCTGTTAATATTAGACCTAGAGAAAAATTTTTAAAATACATTTATACTTACATACAAAGTCTAGCTGTTTCGCCCAATGCCGGAAGAGATATTGAAATATGCGTGGTGTCTTGGTTCCTTTTTTTGTTTTATAGCGGTTCATTTCTAAGTATACGGATTCGGATTTATAAAGAATCAAGGATTTAATGCTGAGGAAAAACTTTGGTACTTACTGGGCCGTAATGACGTCATAAATGTCGTCCGCATGTTCTGCGTAAATGATGTTCCAGCTTTATGCTCCAGAAGAAAGTTTTTACCGCCTTAATCAATGAGAGGGACTATTAGAAAAGATGGAAGATATGACGTGATAGAAGAAGGCTTGCTTATTTATGATTTTTTTTAAATAAAGTATTTGAAGGCGGCTCTGTAAAAAGGGTCTATATCTGGTCAAAAGCTATTTTATTGTTTTGAAATGATATCTAATATATCTATACTACCATGTAACTGAATTGATTATACTAATAAAGATTTTATTTCTGCGAGAGTGGGACAGTGATTGGGCTTTGCTTGCATCTCCCTGCTGGGCCGCCCTATGCACGGTCCAGCATGGAGATAGCTATTAGAGTAAAAAACTGTCATAACAGAATGTTAGTAAACTTAGTAAAAACCACTATCAGATTTACTCTTCAGGTCTATCAGGTCTACCGGTTTCGAGACGTACCTTCGTCAGGACCAACATTACACTACTACATTCACAACACTATACACCCCAACCATAGTATTGTAAAACTATCACCACTATTGTTCACATGCGTGTTAATCTTGTCAGAGAAATTGAACTACTAACAGAATGTTAGTAAACTTAGTAAAAACCACTACCAGATTTCCGGTCTACCGGTTTCGAGACGTACCCGTCTCTTCGTCAGGACCAACACTAAATTACTACATTCACAACACTTTACACCCCAACCATAGTATTGTTAAACTATCACCACTATTGTTCACATTCGTGTTAATCTTGTCAGAGAAATTGAACTATTACTAAAAAACTGTCAACCAGGCGACGCACGAGAAGGACCGATACGTCAGCAAGCTCATAAAATGGTCCTGGGAAAGTGGTGGGTACCCAATCACTGTTTTGATATGTTCTCGAATTGGGGAAAGTGCTTTCACACAGACGATTACGCAGAGAATATTAAGTCTAAGCTTAAACTCGAGGCGCACAGTTTACACCCGCGCTGTGCAAGCGGGTTTCCTGCTAAGCATTGGACCCTCCCTGTGTGAAATTTAGACGAAGAGTAAAAATCGTCAACCTGGCGACGTATGAGTAGGACCGATATGGGAGCTTTCGCTCATAAAAAGCGGTGGGTGTCCATTCCATTCACTGTTTAGAAATGGTCTATATAACTGTATGCACCATGTGCGATATTTTATATTTCATGATTTCAACTTGATCTTAAGAAATATATGATTAAAACAATTAAAATCTGGAAACTTCAATATCTCGGACATGTGATGATGAGGCACAGGAAAGGACCTTGAAGTAGGAGAACAACTTAGCCGAAAAACCTGAGACAGTGGTTTAGCCAGATTACTGTAGAGCTGTTCCAGGCCGCAGTAAACAAAGTTCTCATAGCCAACGTTCGTTGAACAGATAGAGCACTAAAAGAAGAAGAACTCAATCTTTCCGAAATTCGATCTCAAATTTTGGCTAACGTGGAAAAAAGGTCTTTATTAATCTATATTCATCTTCTTCTTCTTCTACCTTGCACTGTTCCAACTCATTGCCTAGGTAGGCTGTTGGGGTCAGCTCTTCTCGTTCTCAGGCTGTATCTTCTTCGGTTCTGGGTATCGCTTTCATCCAGCCCACGAGTCATCCAGGAGTTCTTTGGTTTTCCTCTAGATGACTGTCGATAAAGCTCCATAGACATTGTCTGCTTCACTGTGTGGTCTGACGGTCTACGTCTTATGTGCCTATACCATCTTAATCATTAATCAATATTCATCTGGTGGTAATAAATAGACGGATGCTGACAGTTTGACGATGTCACTGGAATTGATTGACAACATGAATAGACAAAGTAAACGCAAAATTAATGTCCATAATTGGCAAGTGAATATTTGAAAATTAAAAGAAACTGAAATTTTTTCTCTCCTATAAAATTTAAATTTTTGCATATTGACCCTTTTTATAGGAATGACTTCATTTGTTGACTTACGTGTACTGAAAATTTGTCGAAATACGTACGTCGACAATGAAGTCAAGTTTGTTTTTTTTTTTAAATATATACATATTACTTTGATCTATTTTTTAAGTATTGGATATTTTATGGTTCCGGTTACCATCATATATGTATGTGTCAATAGGACAAAATGATATTAATAAATTTTGTCGCTGGCTAATATCATTCGCTCTGATCGCTCGCTCGTTGTTTCGCTTTATCTACGGCACACGCTGGCTGTGACAACCAACTGTTTGAGTTCTAGATCTTTCAATTATTTTCGAGATTTTTCCAATTATTCTAAACCCACATGCAGTTCTAAAATTACTAGATTATGTACGGTTCCCTTTCATTCAAGATCTCGAGACATTTTGCCGTGGTCTTTGTGGTCGGGCAACAAAGAATATAATATAATGAAGTGCTTCGAAGATTGGAAAAAATTCTGGCATAAGTGTGTGATGGCTACTATTTTGAAACGTATAGTATAGATTTGGAAAAACGAAATGTTTGCGTATTTTTTAAGGGAATCTCGACATCTGCGCGCAAGACAACTGCGCGTCTACAATTACTCGCCGACAGTAGCGTGCATATCGAAACTACAAAATTAAAAAAAAAGTTTTTTCAACCTAACCTAACTTACAGTTTATTATTAATTTTGTGAAATCCTTGAAAAAGAATATCTTCAACAATGGAACAAGTTAAGGAAAAAACTTGGTTGAAAACATCGAATTTCATCAAGAGAATGTAATTAATTTTTTACCTTTTTAATTAATATACACCCTCATTTGCTTAAATGATTTTTTTGGCGTTTATTAATCATATAATTTTTACATATACCTAAGACAGTATGTATAAAGCCTCTCAGTCACCAACTACCCTGCTAGCAGGGGCGTGCAGTGGGAACATCGCAGCATGTCTTTTACGTAAATAATTATTTGGAAAAAAATAGGAATACAACACGTATTTCGTAATATTTCTATAACAATTATTATCATAGTATTCATATTTTGATATACCAAAAAATCTGCCGC
>JADDOH010018111.1:0-29592 GCA_016648135.1 Agrypnia vestita
CACTACACATCAAAATGTGCGAAGTGTGCACTTCAATGTAGTGTAGTACTACATTGTAGTAGTGAGTACAGAGCGGACCCATCACTAGTTGGGATGGCAGAACGGGAACCGTCGCGCTGATCGTGAGTGCGAGAGTACCACTGTTATGTAGAGGTCGGTTAAACCGTTGTTTTTCAATAACTGTCACAACGGGTAATCGACCGAACCTTTTCTATAGTCGCTATTAAACGACTCGTTAATTCCTGCTTTATTTAAATCTGGATCTTGCAGCCATTGCTAATCGTAATATACATCAGCGATGCAATAGAAAAAGCTTTTGGCCAATTGTAAGGAATTACGATGAATTATACAAGTCTCACAGAAACGAAGCTATTTATATGAGAGACGTGTATGGAAGTCTCGTACACGATCCTCTATCGTATAAGAGACTTCCAAACTTTAAAATAAATCAACGAAATAAGTTTCCCTGGATAATGCTAGACATTAACGAATATTAGATCAGCGATGCAATAGAAAAAGCTTTTGACAATTATAAGAAATTATGATGAATTATATGTCTCACAGAAACGAAGCTATTTATATGAGAGACGTGTATGGAAGTCTCGTACACGATCTTCTATCGTATAAGAGACTTCCAAACTTTAAAATAAATCAACGAAATAGGTTTCCCTGGATAATTCTAGACATTAACGAATATTAGATTGAATATATATTAGATTGAATATATATGATTAGATTGAATATATGTTTCATGCGCCTGTTACAGCTACTCAAGTACCTGCGTTATTTTATTATGACAACACTAGAACTAACTCGTATTTTAACTCTCTTGTACCTAGACGGCATAGGCTATACTGTCAATTTCTACTATAATTTTAAGGTACACTTTTGTTATCTTGTTTACACTATTATGTAAAAGGTACTTTTTTGTACCGTA
This sequence comes from Agrypnia vestita, assembly GCA_016648135.1. Classification (NCBI taxonomy): domain Eukaryota; kingdom Metazoa; phylum Arthropoda; class Insecta; order Trichoptera; family Phryganeidae; genus Agrypnia; species Agrypnia vestita. The sequence goes on from JADDOH010018111.1 coordinate 938, forward strand.
TATTGAAATAAATAAATAAACTATTAATAATTATTATTAATAAAAAAGAAGTTACCCACGTTACTGGCAGATGGGGATTTTTGTCGTAGACATTTTGTATTTGGACCAAATTTCCGTGGATATTTTGTCGTTGGACCAAATTTCCGGGGATCTTTTATCGTTGGACCAAATGTCCGTGGGCCTTTTATCGTTCTCAAAAAAAAAAGATTTAAAAAGTTAAGTACGTTACAGGAAGTTACGGACAGACAGACAACGAAATTATTCTTAGTGGGTTTATGATTAAAAAATTTTTGCGAAAGACATACCGAAACATGTAAAAATAGTATTTTTATTATTAATATTTTTAATATTTGAAGCATTAAATTTGTGGTCGGACATTTTAACAATATGTTATTTATGTTAGTATATAACCACTAAAAATTCATCTTTTCTACCGGTTTCGAGACGTAACCCGTCTTTTCATCAGGACAAACGCTACACAGCATGTAAATAACACTACACACCACAACCATAGTATTATATACTGTAACTAAGGGCCAACATGCATAGAGTAACACGCATATGAAGAGTATTTTGTGAAGGTGTTGGTGTGTAAATAATACTATGGTATGGTGTGTAGTGGTTGTCCCGACGAAGAAACGAGTTACGTCTCGAAACCGGCAGAAAAAAAGTAATTTTTAGTGGTTATATACTAAGATAAATAACATTTTGTTAATCATCATCATTCTTGGCACTACAACCCTTGGTTGGTCTTGGCCTCCTCAATAATTTTCCTCCACTCATCTCGGTCTAGTGCCAGCTCTCTCCAGTTTCGAAGCTTTAAGGCAGAGATATCTTTGAGGACGTTGTCACTCCATTTTGTTAAATAAATAAATATTTTGTTAAATAGTTATTTTAACCAACATGTTTGTGGAGCGTGCATGGCTAGATTTTGAGGTGTGGAGCTAGACGGAGGGAATGTTTGACAACCCGCGCGGGCTCCGAGTTGTGTGAGAAAGCAGCCACCACGCCCAGGGCGCGGGCATCAGTATTCCAGTTCCGTGCGGCGCAACATGAAGCGGTACAAATCATTTATCAGATATCGTGGAAATTGTTCAGCCAGCGCCGCGTTTGGAGAGAAAAATTACCATGCGGAAGGAATAAGCTGCACCGCTATCGGGGGCCAGAGGAATCATTTTTAGTACGTCTAACAGTTACACGTAATTGATTTGGCTATTTATATCGGGTCTTTCATTGGCGTCGTCCGTTCTTATTACCTCCAAAACTTGCGTCTTGCGTACTCTTCACCTTCGTTCCACCACACGTTCTGCTTACCCGAGCCAAACGAGCTATTATCGACCAAAATCTGACAAGAACATCAAATGTTAAAGATCTAGGTGTCAGATTTGTAAACAACCTAACATTTCACGATCACATAGAGACGATCAGTGTAATGCTTTGAGAATGTTAGGATTTGTTCTGCGTACTGCCAGGGTTTTCGAGAATACCCGCGTCTGAGAACTCTTTACAACTCCTTGGTGCGGAGAAGACTCGAGAGTGACTCGATGATCTGGGGACCACATGAGGGCAAGTACTCTCTTATGGTGGAGAAAGTCCAAAAGAAGTTTCTGAGATATCTCTACATGAGAGAGTACGGGCATTATCCTTGGCTTTACCCAACCGAGTTTCTCCAGGGTATGCTTGGCTACAATAGTCTAGAGACTAGAAGGAATGTGTATTTGATTACACATTTTTATCGATTGTTGTGCGGTATGATCGATAATCCTGAAATTATGCAGAGCATTGGTTTCTATGTTCCTGATAATTACATTAGACATCGTCAGCATAGATTGTTTCACATTCCAATATACAGGACCAACCTGCCGATGGTTATGCCTGTTGGAAGAGCTACAGCTATGCCGAACAAAATCGCTTTGGGTATTGATATATTCCATGTGTCTGAGGGGGTTTTCCGAAGCGCGATTCTCCTACACCTTTGACCAGATTTTATGTTATTTTTAATTTATTAAATATTTTTATTTTGATATATACTTCCTAATATGTATGCCTTAAACATTTTGTTTGTAATGTACATATTATCAAATAAATTGAATTGAAAATTGAAATTGAAATTGAATTGAATTATTTTTCAGTAATACCACAAGCACCATTTGCATTCATTCACTCGTTGTCGAGTAGGTAAATGAATGCAATCGGAAAACTTGGATACCTCGCACACGTGACGAGACATGCAGAGAAGTAAGAGATCTAGTGCCTCATGGCTGATCAACGGTTTGGCCAGTCTACTGTAGGGCCATTTCGGGCCGCAGTAGACTCCGCTAAAGGGATGAATGGTACCCACCGCTTACCCAGGATCGTTCTAAGAGCAAAAGCTTTCATATCGGTCCTAGTCAATCGTCTCCATGTCGACAATTTTTTTCTACTAACAAGCAGGACCGTGCTGCTCTGCACCGGTCGTATAAACCATTGCGAAGCGGCACAGCCGCTAGATCAAAGCCATTCACTGTCCCAACCTATAGATACGTCTTTATTAGCAATAAACTTAACATGCATATAACAATAGCAGACATGTCACCATAAAATATACATATTTAATATACATATCCCACAGGAGGTGACAGTGGATGGCTCAAGTCGGACTGACAACCCCGTAGTTGGGAAAAGAAAACACAAAAGAAAGTGAGATATTCGACTAGGAAGGCACAGGACCGACAGATAATCACTCAGTGCAAGATCAACACATTAACGCAACATGAACAAAACGTACAACTAACTAGATCCCCTCAGAATTTCCCAGCGAGTCACCCACACAGGACTCAACTGTCTGAAGCTTCCGAAGTTCCTCGCATTCTTTACGAGGACGCAGTTGCACGGTCGTCCTCCTTCATTCATCCGAAGCTCAGTGAAACCTTCGGGCATATCTACTTTGGCATTATTCATAAGGGACAGAGCCTTAGAGTATATACAATCTATAGAGGGATAACAAAACATTTTACCAAACCTGTACGCGTAGTAAAATAGGGGTTACTCAGTTTAAACAATATAGTAACACATAAGAGAAAAAGGGACAAAAAAGATCACCGGGTCGGGTACGTCTTTAATTGCTTTGTAAGCGTTCTTCTGCCCTCATCGCTAGAAATGGGGGCAGAAAGCCAATAAAACTGTGAACTTTATTCTCCGTATTTTGGATAATAATTGTGTACTTACGTGCAAATAATGCAAAAAATTGATATGCCTTCTTGTGCAATGAAGGGGTGTTCTAATAGGACTGGAAAGGCGAAGAAAAATATCAGCTATCACATGTATTTGTATATACTCTTAAGGATAGAGCACAGGAAGAAGAAGAGTGGTGGGTACTCACCGTCAGGACACTTGCACTCGTAGGACAGCGCGTCCATGCGCCGGCACTTGCCGCCGTTCCTGCAGGGCGAGGGCTGGCACGGCACGTACTCGCTCTCGCAGTCCTTGCCCGTGTAGCCCGCCTCGCACATGCACCTGCACACAATGCGCAAACACTTTAGACAGGGATCGATAATATCAATCTCGCGAGATCTCAGTATTGCGAGATCTCGCGTACAATTGATTAAATTTTAATTTTACAAATTATAATATAATGGTATTAACGTTTTGCCATAAAGATATCGTCATAATCGTAGAATAACGACGCGTGTGATTTTTCTCAAGTTTGCAGGAAAGCGGTTTGAAATTTTATTTACATAAAAACACTTTATGTCGTAGCTCGATAACTACAAAAGTTTTTCCTTTGAAACTTGCGTTAGTTATTTAAAGTTGATACCTTTGAAACCTCAAATACAGTCAGCGCAGTACAACGACGTTTTTACACATGCTGCATTGTTCTACAATCGTAAATCAGAACCATCGTTATACCGACTTCGTATAACGATGGTTAAATTAATGAGAAAAAAAACATTTTTATGTACCATTAGATGGCTTCTTTTTTTCACTTTTTAACGATAAAGTCGATATGGATTTTTTTGCACATCCGTCATTGTCCTACGATAATTAGATATACAGGGTTATTTGTAAAACGTTAATAACCTCGCAGGACTATATTCCTGCCTTAATCATGAGTCGAAAATGTTCAAGCTATTATGACCTAATATCAATAGTTTAGGAGATATGCGACATCAAAGTTAGCATTTTTTTTTTCAATATTTCTGACTTGTTTTTGTAAAACGTTGGACTACCATTACAGTAACTTATATCGAATATGAAAAATTCATTCTCTTTAATACAAGTCAAATAAAAAAATGAAAACCGACGAATTCCAATTGGAAAACATTCCAATTAGAATTTTTTCAGGGTTTTTATCATTTTATTTAACTTGTATTGAAACGAATTTTTCGTAATCGATATGCGTTACTGTAATGATAGTCCAACGTTTTACAAAAAATAAGTCATAAATATTGCAAAAAAAATGCAAACTTTGATGTCGCATATCTCCTTAACTATAATAGCTTGAACATTTTCGACTCATAATCAAGGCAGGAATATAGCCCTGCGAGGTTATTAATGTTTTACAAATAACCCTGTATAAAAAGGAAAATTATTTTAGTATCACCGCATTTCAACGAAATGAGCAATAGAATATAATCATAATCAACATCAACAATGGAGTTACTTTCAAAAAATTTGTTTGATTTTTATGCGTGTTTTTGAAAGTAACTTCGTAAGAAGCACAGATCACTGATTGTTGCGTCATTGAGTGAGCTCCTTGTATGAGAGACTACATACGTTTTCTCCAAGATTTAACCAATGTTATTCGTTTTTATCTCGGCGATCTCGGCGACACAAAACTTCGACGGCCAATTTTACTGACTCAAACGCTTGTTCTAATCCAAGTATGAAAGCGTGTTTCTCATCAGTAAACAAATAGTTATGATCTTGATCTTACGAATCTCGCGCAAATTTTTTGCGACATTGATCTTGCAGAAATTTCGAGATCTCGGTGTACCGAGATTGCATTCCCTAGCACTACCTGATTGACACACTGGCTTCCTGCCTCCAATTCGTCTCATAGGACATAAGTTTCAGATTGTTACACGAATTTGAAAGGGTAAAAAGTCTAAAAAAACTCTTAGTTTTTTCAAATCTGTTTACAAGCCCACCCTAATATAAGGCCATCAAATAACGGAGAGAGTGAGAAGTGATCCAGGCGGCCGAGATGAGTTTTCTAAGGGGGGTAGCGGTGTACACAAATCAAAGCAAGCGGACAAATCTCAAATTGTGTAACCGTTATTGAGTTATTTGTGATAACTAAAAGTAACTGCCATGTCAAATAATAATAACACGGTGTCCACAAAATAGATGAATTTACACTAAGTCCGGACTACCGAATTACATTATTGAAGCTCTTTACCACAAAATAAAAATTTCTAAAAGCAATATTTTATGTTCTGATAAACCTTTTTTCTGTGCATAAATATACAATACTTAACTCTACATCTCATATATATATATATATACATATATATACGAGACGTCGAAAAACATAGTAAGCTAGTATGTAGTGTATTCTACCATGTATATTATTGCCTCAACATTTAATATATACATAATTTTAAAATGTATGTATTACATGTTTTTAGATAAGTCTGTTACGCCCACTAAGCCAATTAAATCCTTAGTCGAAACTGTCCATCTTATCTTATAACACTTTTGAAGAAGAATAATTCTTACTTAGTGGTTCGGATATTTGATCGAAAGGGCGGCAAATCCGGTGTGATCGAAAAGTAATACGCAACTAAAAAGCGAAAATAATATTTCCTTTATTAATGTTTCAGGGAAGCCAGAGTGGCCGCTCCAGCTCGGACGACAATCATCTCCGAGCAGGAACTCTAACGGGGTATTTAAAACCAGATCAGCTCAGGTAGATACCACTTCACGGCGGAGGCGAACGGATCCTAGAAGCGGCAGGGGTGCAGTCCGAATCGTCTTATATTATTAACAATTATATTTCTGTCTATTCTCAAAATAGCGATATATCGTGACAATCGTGTCTTCATCGCCATTATATTACACTAGCTAAAAATTATTAAAAATGACGGTACTTTTACATGCAGCTTCCTAAATAATAAGTATTTCTTATTTATAGCCGACACCCATGGAATAGAAATACCGACTTTTAGTGAAATAATTTACCTGTATTTTAATTTCGCCAGCCGGCAGTTAAAGTTACTATTTAAACACTGGCGATTGTGCTGGGCGGAACATGAAATGGTTCGCGTCTTTACTAAGTCCTATATGTATTGTATTATTAACGCGTAACGCAGGTTCGGCGGTAGCCACACCGCTATCGTTGCCGCCTTCGGGTTTGCTGGCCCGGAGTTCAATTCCCATCTCCTGTCGTTTAATTTCGTGTTTTAGCCGTGAATTCGAACGAAATTACGGACGTTACACGAAGTTACGTGGACAGACAGACAGAGAGACGGATGGACGGATGGATGGACAGAGATTGAAATTATCATCTTTGATTATTTCCGTCTATTCAATATGTCGTGACAATCATATCATGATCGGTAGCTAGAACTCGTTAAAAATGACGCACAATTAAATTTTTTAATGTCCTAGCGGTATAAAGGTTGTCTCATAGCTAGTAGCAAAAACTTTACCGATGGATTTCTGTCTTGATAATCTGCCTATAACTCGTTAAAAATGACGCACATTTACATATTTGAATTGTTTTTTTTAGTTAAATTTTTTAATGTCCTAGCGGTATACAGAGTGTCTCATAGCTAGTACCAAAAACTTTACAGATGGATTTCTGCCTTGAAAATGACTCGAAAATGTTCAAGCAACCATGACCATTAGTTATGGAGATATGAAATATGAAATTTTGCATTTTTCTACAATACTTCTGGTACATTTTTTGCAGTAAGTTGAACTATCATTACAGTAACCTATATCGATTATAAAAAATCCATTCACTTTATTACAAATCGAATAAAATTAATTCTTGCAAAATCTTGCAAGATTTGAAGAAAATTTGAAGAATCTTGAAGAAAAAATCTTGCAAAAATTGAAAATATTTTTTTACAAGGTTTTAATTATTTCATTTGAGTTGTTACGAAGCAAATGAATTTTTCATAATCGATATAAGTTACTATAATGATAGTTCAACTTTTTGCAAAAAATAAGTCAGAAATATTGAGAAAAAAATGCAAACTTTGATATTGCATATCTCCATTAATATTGATATTAGGTCATGATTGCTTGAACATTTTTAACTCATTATATAGACAGGAATCCACCAGTTTTTGTTACTATACATTTCATTTGTTTAATTTTTCATTGAATTTCATTATTGTTTTTTAGTTATATCCAACAGTAAATCTAAACAATAAATAATAAGGTTTGGTTAATCAATAAATTCCGACTGCACCCCTGTGTCCGACCCAACCTCCGATTATCGAGACAAAGCCGAATTTTTCAAAGGAGGAGCAATTAGTGGCACGCGATCTGTTACTAATCTAAGGGTAGATAGGAAAAATCAAGTTTAAACTCCACTCAATTCTAATTGATTCACTACTGACGTAGTCTGTTAGGATGGTCAGTACCTAAGGCGTCAATGTCATTAATTAATTCGACCCTAGTGCTGTTATGCGATGAAAAAATATGAAAGGATTCTGATCCTTGTCCAGGTAGAACAAGATGATAATATTCCTTATTAAGTGTTTTAATCCACCAGCGTAAGAATAGGAGAATGCAATAAGTTGCGTTCTGGAGTTTGTTCGCCGGTGAAATTCAGTCTAGCGAGCAGACGTTAAAATGGAATAAATGCTTGCAATTTAATGCATTTCGTTTGCTTATTTTTCGGAATAAAAAGTTGAAGATATATATGGTTTTAGGTGACGTTTGCATATCGAGCCTCGATGTCAAATATTAAAAAATCTTTTCTCATGTTTTCACGACCGTTCAGAACCTACTGATTAGTTTTCTGAGATATTCTACCGTATGCATACATCTTTCTGCGTTTTGGATCGGAATGGGATCCAAAACGCAGGCCAGAAAGGGCGCGTAAACACGGCAGAATATCCCCGAAAACTCTAACCAAAAGGATCGCGTGTACGTGTTTTGACAGGTACTGCACGGTACTAAAATATATTTATCCTCGTGTTTCACTATGCTCCATAGGCTTCAGGGGCGTGAATTGACATTTACGTAAACATATTTAAAAAAAAATCGAAACAAAAGATGCATCTTGTAATGTTCTTGTCACAATCAAACATAATAATTTCTGTCCCTCCGTAACTTCCGCAATTGCCTTCGAATTCGAGGATAAAAAACAAAAAAAAAAAACAAATGAAGGTTTGAATATTATTACATTTGAGTTCGGGGGGTTTTGGCAGATAATAGGTAATACAGGAACAAAAAAAAACGTAAAAATAACAACCCGTTCTTTTAATATGCTAATAGAGACAGTAGGTAATATACACTCATATTTAATCTTTGTCAGACGCTTTTCGCGGATCATTTCTTGCAAATACAGACTCTGCAGTTATATAAATAATCATGTCATTTACGTTATAGGAACAAATCTGAATTTTATATTTTTTATTAGGGCCATTATTTAACAATATTATCCGATACCTTATATTTTATGTTTTATTTACACATTTTTTGTACCTGTTATCTGCCAAAATCCTCCGAACTCAAATGTCACAATATCCAAAATACACTACAGAAAATATTTCAGGTTCGATACTGCAACGTAAGTCTGGCGGTCGCCGGCTCCCACTCTAATAACATTACGCTACAATACAATACAACAGTCGACTGCCCGAAGCAAATTACGTTTAGACTTTAAACATTAATCTATCACAAGAACTAATTAAAATAATGGAGTCTGTTAACGAACCCAGACGAAATGGTTCAATATTTATGGGGTTACCGATGAATATATTTACACACAACCGATGAAAGAGGCAGTATCGAAAGTTCAATTCAATCTCGGAGACCGGCAGGGCAGTCTTATTGATTTAGTTGATGATTAAACTCTAAGCATGTAATACTAAATCAAAAATTATTTTAAAATTTATTTATTTGTTTACGCCCATTAGGCTTTTACATAAAGAGTATAAAATAAATTTCAAAAAGCACATACATTAAAAGTTTCAGGAATAGCACCAAATCATGAGTATAAAAATTAAAAATGTAGAGTAGGTAACGAGCAGCAATGCGTATAGGCTTTTACATAAAAAAATATATCATAAAATTAAAAAGAACATACATTAAACAATATAAATTACAAGTAGCAAATTATTAAAAGTACCAGGAATAGCACCAAAACATGTGTACAGAAATTAAAAATATAAAGTACAAAGCGGCAATGTGTACGAAAAATATATATTACCCACCATTACATATTAACAGCTGAAGTCAGTAACGAAGCAGTATTGCCTCTTTAAGTGTAAACTTTACTTTCTCCAGACTGTCCACGAAAATGTCAATCATGCAACCATATTCATTACAAGTTCCCAATATTCTGTGTATCACAGAATTTGATTGATAATTGGTATTGCAATTGTTGCGATGGAATGTGACAATTTGTCGCGTTCTATGTGTGGAAGGGATATTATAATCGATACATGCCACAAAATACAAAATTGGCATTGCAAAGTAAAGAAATTTTAACAAGTTCTATAAGTTTGCTTCGGACTTCGGATTACAAGATTAATTTTGACAATAAACAACATAGAAACTGTCGGATGGATAATTAATTAACGGGGACAAAAATTTCGCGAAAATGGACAATCATTTGATTCTTTTTTTGTATACGAAATATCAAAATTAATCTCTAAAAATATCAAATAAATCATGTTGGAAATGGAATATTGCATTGTCGTAGGAAACACACAAATACTGAAAGATTCAGAGCTCTAACTAGTCGGGGAGTTGTTGATAACTAACCTAAATAGAGAATTTTTGTCAACTTATTCGAGTGGAGCAGCGTGTCGCGTAGTTTTTTTTGGTCTTTTGAGGAAATACGTTAAAGATTGGAGACATCCGGTGGAACATGGTTCACCTCTACCTCTATCATCTCTACATGAGAGAGTACGGGCATTATCCTTGGCTTTACCCAACCGAGTTTCTCCAGGGTATGCTTGGCTACAATAGTTTAGAGACTAGAAGGAATGTGTATTTGATTACACATTTTTATCGATTGTTGCGCGGTATGATCGATAATCCTGAAATTATGCAGAGCATTGGTTTGTATGTTCCTGATAATTACACTAGACATCGTCAGCATAGATTGTTTCACATTCCAATATACAGGACCAACCTGCCGATGGTTATGCCTGTTGGAAGAGCCACAGCTATGCTGAACAAAATTGCTTTGGGTATTGATATATTCCATGTGTCTGAGGGGGTTTTCCGAAGCGGGATTCTCCTACACCTTTGACCAGATTTTATGTTATTTTTAATTTATTAAATATTTTCATTTTTGATATATACTTCCTAATATGTATGCCTTAAACATTTTGTTTGTCATGTACATATTATCGTGAAATAAATTGAATTGAATTGAATTGAATTGAATTGAATTCACGACTTTTTTTTTAAATTAAAGTTTTTTTGGATTTCGACGGTTTCGAAACTGTTGATTATGAATCCTTTATAAAGTTTACATAATGTATAATAAATAATCATGTTGCATCACAAAGTAACTGCCGTATCAATCAATAATAGAATTGTAGGATAATTTGCGTTGTAGCGGTCAAGAGATCTCAATCCCCATACGAAAATCTTTACATTTTGATAAGCTTATCGATTAAACCTCTCGAATAATATAATCCCGAACAAGAGACCAATCAAGCTCCGAGGATGCAGCGAAACGAATTACAAAATATACCCAAAAACTGATACAGCAAAATTATGCCAGTCAGATTTAGAGTCGAGAAAGGTAGAACCTGACTCTAAAACATGTTTTAGTAATTCACGTCCATAAATTGGGCGACGATCCATTCTAAATTCTCAAGTATATCGTGTATCTAAGCTCAATAAATAATAATAAATGCCCGAACGCGTACATCTCCCTTTATTGGCCTTTGTACCAAAGCGTGGGACAAGGACGGCGAACAACTGCACTTGTGTTCAGACACACGAACTGCATCCGGCGGAAAGCTGCAAATCAGCAAAAAACGTCCGATCGTCCGCGCATTAAAATAGTTTGTGCAACTGGAGCGGTTTGACCCTCCGCTAAAGTGCCGTAATATTTCCGTAATCCGCGGCGGCGCGCGGTCCAGCGTTTGCCGAGATGAATTAGAATGTTTTCCGCGTCTCTTTCCCGACAAATCGGTCCATGGCGAGCGTAAAGGAGACGGCGAATGAAAGATTTGTACAAAACAGGGTTGGCAGATAAAGGATCCGGAACCGCTACATTTGACGTTTACGAAGTACTGTAAACCCTACAGTTTCAACTGTAGATTTACATTTTTTTATAAGTTATTTCAGTTTTTAGTTTAATAACCTCTACCTTAAAGAACAGATCACATGTAGTTATATTTATGAAAATAAAAATTCAGTTACCTATTTAACATATCTTAGTTGAAATTTACTAAATAATACTAAGAGCAAGAATTGGATGGAATGTTGAATACGTGTTACCCAGCGATAAAAAGTGTTCATTTACTGGTGATACACTGCGAAATAGTGTAATTAAAAGAATAGCGTTAAGTTTAGTGACTTTGTACAATGACTAATTAATTAATTACCAATGTTTTCAATCATTCCTCCCACAGCCACGATCCGTGACAATATCAAAAACGTAAGCAACCGCAGGGTAATTCTCCGGTCACCATTTATGTCATATCATGTTTTAGATTGTTACATTTCATATTGTTAATTTATCTTTTATAATATGTTTTATGTTAGGAATACAAAAATCCTTTTAATTTTCTTGTACTGTAAAAGCTCACTAGGGCGTTGATTAATAAAATTCACCTCTTCCAAGCACCAAAAATATTCGATACTCTTAACACTACACTAAAAACTTGTAGCCATAGTCTCGCGTATTTTTCTTAAAAAGTGAAACTATATGACTGCATGAAAAGGGAAGGAAGCATGCCCAAAACCTATTAAAAGCCACGATATAAACTAAATTTGAAAAATACTAATCCTACAAGAACATTTACTTTCATCTTTTTAAATACTTTTAATTGTTTTATTTTATTAAATATCCTATTCAGATCATTTTTTTTCCTTTGTCTATAATAGAATTAATTATCACCATTATTAAATTGTAAACATCTAAATATTACTGTTACTCAATTTTAATTGGCAATAAGATTGATTCACAAATGTTATATAAATACTAAATATTCTTGAACATTATACTACTGGAAGAGCACTGTCTGCTATAATACAGTAAACTACTAGTGTAGCAGGCAGGGCGTCAAATCAATTTAGTGTTTACTTGCTTATTTTTAGTGAAATTTAAAATAAATTAAATTTATTATTAAGTTCTACGGGTTAAGTATTTTTATGTGTTACAGCTGTTTCGGCTTGTAAGGCCATTATCAAACAGTGGATATACCACGTACAAACGACTTATTTATACAATTTTAAGTTACCCCTTCCCATTTAGAGTAATTAGATATTTGTGGTGAAGCCCTGTAGTAATGTACGTTTTTTCCCGGGCACTTATCATTAAAGGTGCCTAGGTTAACGTTATGCTTAATTATCAAAATTCCCCGTTTTCTGCAAGTGTTATTTATAAATATTATTTTAATTTATGTCCTTGATTATTGGTTTTTTAAAAATATTTAGAAGTGGAGAGAAGATCATTTTTTGTTGATTATTTAAAAGTTTAATATTTGGATCCTTTTTATATTTATTTATTTCTAGTTGCTCAAGTAAATTCATCCTAAAACCTTTTGTTTCTATATGTAAAGGTTTTGGTTCGTTAAAAAAAAAAAAAAAAATGTTTACTTGCTGCCAAGACTCTCAAAAAAAAAAAAAAAAATTATACAACATAGAATTATCACGTGCGGAATGGCAACCCTGGCTGTCTTGCGCACGTCAGATTTTGGAGATGGATAATTTACAAAAGGAAGACTTGAACCGCTCGTTAATCTATTGAATGAGTGTTGTGTGCGCCCGGGGCGAGCAGGCTCCGGGAAAATGTATAATGGCTCATGGCTGTTGCGCGCCATTTCCAAAAGCTACAAAAGACGCGCTATTTTGAACAGACGCGCACATTTACCGGAATCGGCTCGCGCAGCCTACGTGGCTCAGCTTTCAAAACTATTGGTCGATAGGATTTTAATAATGTCACCACAAAGTTCAAGCCATCATTCGGAAGAAAAAATATTCTTCGAACAATTAAATGAAAGAAATACAAATAACTAATGACAATTTTCGGCAGAGATATTTAACAATATAAAAATAGACAATCTCAAAATCTTAAAAGAACATCGAAACAAGTACATTGAGCAATATTTTATATCGAGGTCGAGAGAACTGTTTAGTATTAATCTGTTACTATTAAACATTAGCGGTAATCAAAAACATACAAACAATTTGGGAATTGACGAAAAATCGCAACCCGATTATGAATTATAATTTTATTTTAATTATCCTTAAACTAACTAACGACAATTAAATATCGGTAAATGTAGATAATAATACGAACGAAACAATCCAAAAACATGTATTAATACTATAACTACTTACTTACTTACTTACTTACCATCACGCCGTTTCCCCGTGTGGGTAGGCAGAGAGGATAGAGCGCCATACTCTTCTGTCCTGACACACAACTCTCGCCTCATCCACATTCATACATACTATAACTATAATTTTTCAATAAAGTATACGTTTTTCTTGTTAGTTTTCTGGGACTTTCTGCCGTGTGTATACACGTCGACGTTTCGGATCCCGCTGTAGGGTCCATCATCACGGCTGATGTATACACGGTCAATATATCAATACAGCCTTGATGACGGACCCTAGAATGGAATCCGAAACTCTATACATACTGCATCTTGGTTAGGTTCTGTTAAATGTCATTAGGTAAATTAAGTTACATTAGGTTTTTTCACAATATTTTTATTTGGTCTATGTTGTGTTATCCTTAAGTAAAGTGATTAAAATTTCAGAATGTACGGTGAAAATTTTTAAACTTAAAATATGATAACTTTTTTAATTCTGGCGACCTAATCAATTTGATTTCATTTTTAAAATCAGGGCATTCAATCATACCAGTTAATATCGGAGTTATACCCTATAGTCATAGTTATATAGTATTATTTTATTCTTATTATATATTAATGACTTATGTAAAGTAAAATTTTCTGGTATTTCTGTGGCATTTGCAGATGACACAGTCTTGGTATTTAGTGGTGATACTTGGGAAGAAACCTATGCTAAAAGCAATGAAGGTTTGTTGACTGTAAAAAGATGGCTTGATAATAATCTTCTTACACTTAATTCTCAAAAAACCAAATATATTACTTTCAGTATTTCCTCTAAAAACCAACCTTCATTAGACCATGATCTGACATTACATACCTGTGTACAGGAATGCAATTGTCAATCTTTGGAAAGAGTAGACAACATCAAGTACCTTGGAATAATTATTGATAAACACCTGAAGTGGAACAACCATATTACTATGTTAACAAATAAAATTAGAAAACTTACATATATTTTCAAGGAATTACGGAACATACTGGACAAAGACACTTTAAAAACTGTATATTATGCTATTGTACAATCATTACTAACCTATAATATTATTTGCTGGGGAAACTGCTATAAGACCACCCTAGAGTCTTTACATAATGCACAAAAATTAATCTTAAAATACATGTTTAAAAAAAGTTTTTTATACTCCTCACAACTTTTATTCAGCGAAAATAACATAATGACTGTCAGCCAGCTTGCCATTATTCAAACTCTGTGCAAATTCTATAAAATCAAAATTATTATTAAACGAACCCAGCAAATGCACCATACTAGAATGTCCACTTCTTTAATGTATCAGCCAATAAGTGTCAAGACAGTGTTTGGACAAAGAAGTTTTTTTTACAAGGCTCCTTTGTTCTTCAATGCTCTTCCCGAAAATATTAGGAGTGCAAACACTCTGTCACTTTTTAAAAAAATGTTTAAGGGTGTTATGCAGACTGATGGAAGTGATATCCAAATGTCTTTGGTGTCCATTCTGTCATAGTCAGTGTGGACACCCTACTTTTAACTTTTTACACAACACTATTGGAGAAGACATTATTGTCACCTGCATTTGCACAAATACCCAATTGCCGAAAACAGGTCATAATTTATTGCTCATTAAACTTCATTTCTTATCACTATTTAATGTACACAAACATTCATTTAATTCTCTTATATAGGTACATACCTAAATATACTTTTAACTGTGCTATTATATATACATTTTGTTACTATCCATGCATATGATTTTTATATATATTACTCTACTTTCACTATTGCTTTTGTATTTTACAGTATACTCTGTTTTTATTATCCACATATTATATTTATACACTCAATTAATTAATTAATTAATTTTATAGTTATATAGTATTTTGTTGTATATCTTTATTATTCTTTGTTCTAACTATATTGTTCAGCTGCTCATCTCGGCACAGGTTCTTCCTAGTGAGATGAGCGGCTCCATCTCCTGTCATGTAACAAGATGAAGATAAATAAATAAAAAAATAAAAATAGTTGGGGCTGCACCAACCCATGCACACTTGGCGTAGCTGAAAATACTTTGACGGAGTGCGTAGTATACCATTTTTGAAAGACTGAGATTCATGAAGCTGCGTGGAGTTTCGAATGTATGTATGTATCGGTTTTCTAACTTTGGAGCTCGAACATTCGATGTGCGGAGCCTTTTATTCTTTATGTTTAATATTTAAAAGTATATTTATAATAGGTAGTCTTTCTTGTGTTTGTGTTTTACTTCTTACGCGCAATATATAAATTTTATTTCTAAAAAAAAACTGTACAGGTAGTTGTTTCTGAACAGACCTTGTCTAGTGAAGCGACTACCTTCAAGTACCCCATTATCGATCGCATGACGGAAAATACAAAGCAAAGCAGACAAGGATAGACAAGGAAGCTGGACTCACGTGTAGCTGCCGTGGGTGTTGAAGCACTTGCCCCTGCGGCAGGGCTGGCGCGCGCACTCCTCGACGTCCTTGTCGCACGTGTCCCCGGTGAAGCCGGCCGCGCAGGCGCACTCGAAGCCCTCGGCCGTGGAGGCGCACGCGGCTCCGTTCATGCACGGGTGCGACGCGCAGTGGTCCTGGCTCTCGCAGTGCACCCCTGAAAACAACAACGGGAGGATCAGCTGATATTTATCCGTGGTGGCATTGCTGTACTGATGTAGCTGCTCCTGGATTATTATACTACGTAAACTGATTAATCCTTGAATGAATCTAGTTGCTACAAATGAAGGAAATGCTTCTGGTTGATCACAATGCTCCTCTGTCTAGCTCTGAAGACAGAGAAGAGAGTATGTACTTCCTTCATTCTCTCTCCCTCGTAGATTCCTGATTGTTCTGTATGTAAGTTAATGCATCTGACTGACAAGATTAACGAGGGTATGTACTTCCTTCATTCTCTCTCCCTCGTAGATTCCTGATTGTTCTGTATGCAAGTTAATGCATCTGACTGACAAGATTAACATGCACGTGATAAATATTGATGAAAGTTTAACAATACTATGGTTGCGGTGTATAGTGCTGTGAACATGGTAATGCAGTGTTGGTCCTGACGAAAAGACGGGTACGTCTCGAAACCGGTAGACCTTAAATCTGGTAGTGGTTTTTACTAAGTTAACTAACACTCTGTTGTATGTACTTCCCTTCGGTCACAGTAGTGACGGATGAGTCGCCAATGTTTAATCCTTTGGTCGGATCTAAGAGATACTTCTCTGATGAGGCAAAAAATTCAAGGCAGAAATAACAGAGATGTTTCTCGTTTTAAGGAGTTCACTACCCTGGGAGAATAAAATTTGGGTATGAATTGGGCGATTTTTCTAGAAATGGAAACCTATCGTCGTATATTGTTTATTTTAACACCACACATCATAATCTCGTTGAGAACTGACTTGTGAAGCCCGGCTCTTGAGCACGCTAATTGTAATCTTTTAGGGACAAAGGCAGCCGTTCAAGATTGGCAGGCTTGGTTGGGAAGAAATACGGCCGCGGGAGAAGCCTATCGCCGTTGATTGTAGTATTGCAAGAGCACCGACCTGTGAAGCCCGGCGCGCAGGTGCACTGGTACTCGGCCAGGCTCTTGAGCATGCAGGAGCCCCCGTTCTGGCAGGGGGCGGAGTCGCAGCTGTTGTCCACGCGGATCTCGCACAGGGAGGCGCTGTAGCCCACGGGGCACTCGCAGAAGAAGGCGGGCGAGCTGGCGGGGGCCTGGCGCACGCGGCAGGAGCCCCCGTTCTGGCAGCGCGGCGCCGGCCCCGTGTAGCAGGGGTTGGTGTGCTGGCAGTACTCGCCCACGTACCGCGCCGTGCAGCTGAAACAGACAAACTTACTCTTAATACAAGCTTCGTATCTCAACACGGACATTATATACAATACTAGCTGGTCGTACCCGGCGTTGCACGGGTTAAGGATTAAGTAAAAAATAATAAAATTGTGAGGGAAAACAAAGGGTCCGCTGTTCTCTAAAAAACAATGTTTCCATCTAATGTTAACATAAGTTATTGTAACACAACTGTAATACTTAGATATATGGAATCGCAAACATTTTTGTAGATATTAAATGTCCTCTATAAAACTGTAGTACATTACTTTACTCTATTGGCAATAATTTCCGCAGCGTACGCAATATAAGATTTTTTTTCTTTCACAAGTTTTCATACGGATTCCTAACATTTTTGAAAATATTCTATAGCCTATGTTCATCAGGGATAATGTAGGATTCTGAATGTGAAAGAATTTTTCAAATCGGTCCAGTAATTTCGGAGCCTATTCAATTCAAACACACAATCAAATCTGTCCACTTTATAATTATATACAAATATACAATAAGTCTTATTTGTTTAAACTTTCCTCTCCGCTGCTGTATACTGAGTTGACATTTTAATTTTATTTATTCTTTAAGTACATTTTTTTTTACGCATCAACCGGCCAGGAGGCCCAATTACAGAAGCGAAATACATCTCAAAAGACCCAGGCTTGAGTAAATCACACGGTGAGTGGAGACCCACCGCATTCCCAGGACTGTTATATGAGCCGAAGCCGGAACCCTCGGTTTGAGAAGCCAATGCCATACCCACTACGCTACGAGGGCCGCCGATAGATAATACAACAATTTATAGTAATCGCCGAAGTAAATAATACAATCATTCGTATTTCCTAATATAAACAGAATTACATATAATTACCGTAATTTTTCAGAATATTTTGAGGTTGTCCAAATTTTTCAGAACTACTGAATTTTTGTCACAGGGATATCATAAATCAATCAATATATTATAGATGTCTCATATATTTTTATTGGAAAGTAGGGAATTTAAGGGGAATGAAAAAGAATTTGGAACGAAACATTCCGTGTGATTTAAATATACACAACTTTCAAAATTTAGTAGTCATGGTATTCTATCATGGGTGGAAATGGCGAACATTACATTGTGTAAACTGATCACTTAAGCCAACCGTACGATAGATCATAAGCCCTATGAACACCCAAAGACTTCCACACCTACTTTCCTATAAAAATATAATTTCGTCTCTGTGAGACATCTATAACATATCGACTGTAATTTTTATTAAAATGTAAGCATCACATATTTTTACCATCCTCTTAAAAGCTGATATTATTTTCTTCAAATTGTTCGCAGAATATTTTTTCTTCTGAGAGAAGGCTTGAACTTTATTTCATGTCGCTCTCTGCAGTCTATACAACTCTACGATAATATTACTAAATTTTTCTATACTTTCTGTTGGATACTGGCTAATTATTCATATTCAGCATTTCAAAAGAAGGCTTTCGGCCATGATCTTTGTGAGTGTGTTGGTTAAAGAGCATAATTATAGGGCCTGGGACTTCTAGGACACCTGGAGCAAAGAAACACATTATTCTTCGTTCTCTCAACTGTTATCTCCTCGCTAGTTCTGTCTGTCTTCTGCGTCGTAGATATCTCAGCTTAAGATGGCTTTTTAACTGTCCACCCTTCAAGAAATCGTTAGATTACTTATTCATTTAACATTTATTCTGTACTTCGCGTGAGCTGGGACTATATAATCAAGCATTTTAACCAGACGACAACCCAGCAGTGCATTCGAATATCAAGATGGTGAGTGGTGAAGGGTCATTAGTAAAATATCGAAAGGGTTCGCCTTATCTGCGCATTTTTGTCAAGAATCAAATGCCGTCTCGCCTAATGATGGCCGAACATGAATACATTATAAAACCGGTAAAAAAATATCTCGATTACGCAAATGAATAATTAAATAAATGGGTGACGCGGCTTTTAGGTTTGAATCAGCCTCATTAACCAGCGATATCTGGAATAAATTCATTCTACGCAACTAATAAAGACAAAACTTGGAGATCAATCGGGCGATTCATTAGAACAGGAATTCCACGGGTGCTCTGAAGAAGCGGGCCGGAGGAGGGGGAAGTAAAGGTTGGTTCGCATGAATTGGCGACAGGCGATGCCAAAAGAAAATCGAATTAATACAAAGGACAAAAATAAATTATTTCAAAAATGACGTTATTTAGCTAGCCGGTCGGCTACTAACTGTAACGACCAAACATTGTGCTTTAAGGTACAGATACACATGCTTCTTTACTGGCATGCTAATGAGCATGCCACTAATAAGCATGCCCTAACAACTGTACACACTTGCTCATTACTGGCATGCTTATTAGTGGCATGCTCATAAATAAGCATGCCCAAAGCTAACAATCAAACACACATGCTTATTAGTGGCATGCTCTTGTCATAGAATAGAGACGCTCTTGTTCAAAATGGAAACTTTGCAAACTGAAATAGAAAATTCAAGTGAACCAATAAATCAAAAAAGTTCCCGAGTTTCCATCCGCACATTTTTGATTTTAGTTTGCCTATTAATAAAGTTTCGTAAACATTATTTCTCACTATATTATTTTTACACAACGGTGACCGAGTATTCCACAGACATTCGTGATTCCTATAATAAGTCACGAAAAGTAATGTTTTATCATCTCCCCAACGCGCCATATTTGTTTCATTTGTCGCCCGACTGAGAAGATCGCATTGATAATACTAGCCGCGAAGCCCGCGAATGACATAAGCATGCTCATAAATAAGCAAGTCTGTTCACACATGCTCCAAAGATACCCCTTCTCTATGGTGAATGACAGTGGCATGCTTATAAATCAACTGGCGGTTGATTTTTGAGCATGCCACTAGGTGGCATGCTCATTTCTAGCAATGTGCGTACACACATGCCACTAATAAGCATGCCACTGTCAAAGTCGATACTGCGCATGCTCACGTGCCACTAAAGAAGCATGTGTATCAGACGCCTTACTTCAGATATGTGGATTAGGAATTTTTTACAGTGTAAATGGATATTTTTTATTGTAATACAAATGTAAAACTGTACAAACACTAATACCATTGTAACATTTATAAATAAAAACATGATTTTATGTTTTTTTCCACCGGTTTTATCTGAGAATATCAATCACTACAAAAATGTTTCGGAAACCACCGTTTCCTTCTTCAGGTGAGTGTAGATGGAAGTGTGTGGGAGTGAATGTTCGGTGAATGGGTTGAGGGTTCAGTAGAAGTGGAGGGGGTATCTAGGTGGTGGGAGAGAGGAAGATCGTGAGAAGGGGTGAAATGGAGAATTGTATCTGATTGTTGATGATATTATTTTGTGTAATTAGGTTTTTATGAATTTCAAGTGTTTCTAAATTATTTTATTTAGTCCGTGTGTCCATTTCTGTAGGATGTGTATATTTGTGTTGTTGAATGTGTGGTTATTATAGAAACATGCTGCAATGATACTTTACAATAAAACTAGTGGGGAAAAAACAAAAAAACAGTATTTTTATTTATAAATGTGAAAATGGATTTCTACAAACTTAACGCCACAAATTAAATTATTTACATATCATTAATAATTTTGGATGTGCTATTTTATATACAAATTTACATCGTACGACATTTAATATCTATGTTACTTAAAAAGATTGCAAAATATTTTAAAATAGATTTGTCAAATTTTATAACTAATTTCTTACAAATTTTCAAGCTAAACGCTTGCGCTTGTGCTATGAAAATAGGAATTACTTGCCGATATACTGGAATGAGATTTGAATACTTAACCACTGAATTACTAGGGAAGTGTCTTAAGCACTATACCAACAAGCGCTTCAAATCTACAATTCAAAAAGGTCCGAATGATCTATTTAGAAGCCAGATTAAAAGTATATTCCTTTTCTACATTTCTACATCGTTTTATCTAATATATACAATATTAATAGTAACAGATTAAATATATTCTTTATTTATTTTAAAATATGTATACCAATATTTTTACAAGTCCGTGCCGTATTTTAAATCAATTTGATAAAATGAACTATAAATTTTCTTCAACTCAATAATAGCATAGGTTATATAGATATATATTATATATATATATATATATATATATATATTATAGATATATATATATAATATAGATATATCTATGTCTATATATATAATATATATATATATATATACATATATATATATATCAATAACTTCCCGGAATTCGCGAACAAGCTTTTGGAAACAAGCCAGACGTTTCAAAAAGAAAACGGTATTGACATTCTCCATGTAAATAATAGAGGCCTTAGATTGGATATCTTAGAAATATTAGAAATCAAGAAATGCCTGAACACTAATATCTACAATTAATAACCAGTTGAATTTTATGAATAACCCATTATTTGATATATTCCCCATTTCGGTGTCTACTTGTCAATTACCCCTACATATTGTCTACATATTGTAGTCACGCCTACGATCAAAAATTTATTTGTTTACCAAAATAAGTAATGGATAGTTAGTAGATATGCGTCCGTCCTGTCGAAGGTACAGTGGTATCGAAACCGGTAGACCTTAAATTACTCCAAGTGGTTTATATAAAGTTCTTAATTAATTAAAATTAATTTCATACATTATTTCGCTCGTCCAATGCATGAATGACATTCCTTTTGCTCGCGTGGTACAAGCTGCAAGAATGAAATGTACGACACATGTCAGATTGTGGCCATCGTGAACTAAGAGGTTTTTCTATCTCTAGAGTTGCCAACAAAACAAAACTTAAAAGGGTTAAATCTTCCACAGACATGCACGAGAGGTCGAGGGCTTAACGCCGTAAAAAAGTGACGATTAATATGTACAATTATTCATTAAAAAAAAAAACATTCACATGGCACACACAAGGCGACACACCAGGAGCGCACATGTTCGTCAAAAACTGTCATGAGATTTAAAAAATAAATGTGAACCAGTTTCGAAGGGAAGACTTCGCATCTGGAAGGCGCTCGATTAAAACGGTCGTAGACTGTCATCTGTCGTATGAGAATAATTAATTGACTTCAGTTCCGCGTCAGAGATATTTTTGATATCTACGGCATTAACTTTGCGGTTGGACATGCTTATTAATTTGATCAACAGCACTGATTATTTTAAACGTCGACCAGTTTCGATACCGCTCACTGAATTTCGACAGTGAAGTGAAATTTTTACAAATGTGACAAGACGTGTAAATAAATATATTTACGAGAAATTTGATCATGATTGATGATCGATCGACGATTGATCATGATTTCAACGTACAAATTGATTTATGTTAAACCTGAAGTATTTTCTGTAGATATACGGGGTAAGAAGGTTTGGATATTATGACATTTGAGTTCGGGGGATTTTGGTAGATAACAGGTAATACAGATACAAAAAATGTGTAAGTAAAACGTTAAAATATAGTGTATTGTGTAATGTTGTTAAATAGTGGCCCGATATAGAGCTTCAAAGCGTCTGAAGACGAAATAACCCGCGAAAAGCGATTGGCAATGATTAATGAGTGTATAGTTTTACTTACTCACATATTTCACTCATTTTTTGTACCCGTATTACCTGTAATCTGCCAAAATCCGGATCGGGTTTGCTGGCCCGGGGTTCAAGCCCGTGAATTCCAACGAAATTACGGACGTTACACGAAATTATGGACGGACAGACAACGAAATTATTATGTTTGATAGCTGTACCCCTCCGAAAACCACGTTCCCAAATCACTATTAAAAGCAATGGAAGCAATATCCACTTCAACCAATCAACCCCCAAGGATGTGTCACGTGACAAAATGGTCGCTTTATACTGAAGTGAAAGTTGATTTCAATTTTAGACTGAAACATCAAAGCAAAGGCAGCAATGTCATAGATTCTGGAGAAATTTCCTTGAGTAGTACAGATTTGTATTTATCTCAGAAATACCTCAGCGAGATACCGCTGCTTTTGCTTTTCTACAGAGTGTCTAAAATGATAAAAATCTTGCATAATTGAAAATATAATATTTTGACAAGGTTTATGCAATTTATTTGATTTTTGTCGAAGCGAATTTTTCATAATCGTAACTAAATTACTGTAATGACAGGTCATATTTCTATAACTATTGATAAATATTAGGTCATGGTTGCTTGAAAATTTTCGACTCATTATCAAGTTGTAAAGTTTTTGCTACCAGCTGTATGTTCATGTGGAAAAATGTTATAATATAAAAAAAATTGTTTTTATAAAATAATTTTGTGTAATAATTTTTATAATATAATTTTGTGTAATCAAGAACTGCAGCAATAATATTTAAAATATATTTTTTAAATAACTTAGAAAACCAAAACAAAGGACATAATTCATTTTGATATTTTGACATATTATGTAAAGCACCCTGATGGTGGAAAGGTTTTTCCGAAACAATCTACAAAGTGGCTCAACCAATTGAAAAAATTGTTTTTATCACATGTTTTACAGTCTTCGCTTCGTTCGCTACTGCGTGTAGTGCGTTTGCTTATTGCGAAGTTTTTTTGCTTATTGCGAAGTTTCTTTGCTTATTTCTGGTTTCAGTTGCATATTGCGATCGGCATTAGTGTTTTGTTCTGTCCATTGTTCACGGGACGAGTCCCGAGTGCTTCAAAGGATAACCAAATACGACGCAATGTTTTCTTTCGTATTACCAAGTAAAAGGAGAGGAACATTAGTCTATCCTTCCACACAGACGGTGTAAACATGCAAGGTAAATATGACCCGAGCCTGCAGGTGTATGCGGATAGGGTTGGGTAAAAATACCGATCGAGATCAGATGAAAATTATCGATGTTTCCTACACATTTATTAATAATCCCATTGGAAACATTAATCAACTGTCGATTTTTTATTCGAGGTACTGTACAGTCGGCCACTAAAGAATCCGTTGCTAGAATATTTTCATTTTATTATTATAATATAATAAAAATATAGATTTGTTTAATGTTTTATTATTTTATGAATTATGATAATTCTGTCGATGCCCTTCATCAGTTGAAAGCGTCAGCATCAACAGTAGGTGGAGAAAATATGTTTTGGTCAAAAGTGAGCAGTACATTTTAATGGATAACCACCGAGAAATTTCGGAATGATTGGCGATAGGGCTATTATAGTTCAGAATACAAACGTATCACAAATTTAATGAAATAAATAATTTTCCTGGTGTAATAAAGGCTCCTGATTACATAAATTAAGTCAAATTATTCCATTAGCTGGTTTAAAAGCAGTTATTTGAAGTTTAAAAATGATACATTTTTGACAGTTAAAACAAACTTAAAATAACTGCTTTTAAACCAGCTAACGGAAAATTTTGAGTTCATTTATGTAATCAGAGGACCCTTTATTACACCGAGAAATTTTTTTCTTTCACCAAATTTGTGATACGTTTGTATTCTGAACTTATTCCTTTCACACCACCGTGATCCCGTGACGACATTTATTTACATTCACATAAACTAATTGATCAAATTAACATTTTGATTCTGTAAGGCCGAGTAATCGATAGAATCTGGTTATGGAAAAATATCGATTCGTAATAACCGTCCAGCCCTAGTTGCTGTTACTGTTTTCTTAACAAATGTATTGACTATCCCCGTTTGAGGGCTGGAGTCGCGGTCGGATTCGGGGCGCTGGGTGCTGGTAGTGGTGTAGCTGGAACCAGAGTATGTAGATACACAGCAAAACAAATACATATTAAAAGTCATATACAGTCTACAACAGGATGTAATTTTTTTATTTTTGATATTTTTTATATATTGCAATGCCTGCTAATGCTTCAATTTTAGTCGTATAGATTGTGCATGCTCCTATTTTTTACACAAAACCCCGCTGGGAAGGCGGAAGACTAGAGAAAAAAATGGCGTTGTAGAAATGCCGACCTACGGAACGTAGTCATGAATTAACATGGTCTAATTAACGTGACATGTTGATTGAGGGGAGTGTGGGTATGGGATTTACAAACTTGCCATTAAATACTCAAGACGGAACGCAGAAATTGCATTTGTTTCTTTGCCTACAATGACTATGGTGTAATATCATTTTTTCAACACCCAACAGTTGTTCAGTAATGGCATATAAATAATTTGAAATAAAAACAGGTACATCAATACGTATATTAAAACAATGAAGACATTATTGATAGAGATGTTAACTGTTACACACACACGGATTGCAGTGTCGGACCTCCACGATCTATAGGTTTTATAAAAAAAATATCTGTTTATTTGATGAAGCGACACAAAACAGCGAAGCAAACCAGTCATTGCAATTTGGATTTTTAACTAGAACATAAATGTTCCATAAGAATTCCTTCAAAAGTTTTTAGTAGTCAGTTTGTTTCCCATACATCTACCAATTTCTTCATTCAAATAGATCAAATAACAAATAAATATTAAAACAGATGTTACTAGCAGAGAGCAGTGTAATATATGAAATGTCCTTGATTCGAAACATATAACTTTTAAAAATTTGATAATGTGTGGATGTTCTTACGTTGGAATTGGTGAACGTTGCATTGTGTAGAGTGATCACTTAAGCCAGCCCCTACGGGTTTAAGTCCAGAGTCATCGTATAAGAGACTTTCATCCACTTTTCTCATACATAAATAGCTTCGTCTCTATGAGACTTCTATAATTTATCCTTAATAAAATTAATATTAAAT
This sequence comes from Agrypnia vestita, assembly GCA_016648135.1. Lineage (NCBI taxonomy): Eukaryota > Metazoa > Arthropoda > Insecta > Trichoptera > Phryganeidae > Agrypnia > Agrypnia vestita. The sequence goes on from JADDOH010018111.1 coordinate 27,167, forward strand.
TAAAAGCAGTGTCTTCGTCACAGTGATACAAATGTCGAAATTTGACGGATGTCTTATATTTTTGAGTGTTGGGATAACTATCACGCCATTTTAAGAATATGGAGGATCATCAATTATTATCTCGGTGACCTATCAAACGTCACGCAAAGCACATCGCGTAAAAAGTTAAGTAGCGTATTTATTCAAAATATCACGTACGGTGACACACTGAGAAAAATCTGTCGGTTCTCTTGTCTGACATCATGCACCTCTTTCTCTTTGTCTCAGATTTGGAATTATAAAATGTTTGCAGCAGCAGATTGAATCATCTTTGGGTCCGCGTTCGGAGTAGGAAATGGAGCTGCGTCCCAGAATTTATATGGGCGTATTACATTATTATTTCACGAATCCCACACGAGAACAACCAACATGGGGATCTTTCATACCACACGAGAATCGGACCGTTTCTAATAGGCTAGGAGCCAGTGACCGCCAGTTAACCAAACCTGAAATATTTTCCGTAGATGTACAATATAGTAGGTAAGAAGATTAGGATATTATGACATTTGAGTTCGGGGGATTTCGGCAGAAAACAGATACAGGTACAAAAATAATGTAAAAGTAAAGGCAATATTGTTAAATAATGACCCGAATAAAATATATAAAATTCAGATTTGTTACTATAATCTTATGGTCCGGCAATGCAGACCTCGTACGGCGCAAATTGTTTCGTTGTGTTGGTGTTTACGTGTTTACAATACAACGAAGCAATTTGCCTCGTACGCACGGCTTAAACATGCTAATTCGATTGTATTTCTTAAATGGAAAGAGGTCCAGTTAAGTATATTAAAAGTTAGTTTTGTTGTTTAAGGTATCGGGTAATATTGTTAAATAATGGCCCAAAAACCGTACGCATTTTCAAAAAAAGTCCAAGTACCTACCAACTTTCACGCGTTATTTATCGATTTTCGGCCTAAAACGGATCCGTTTTCAAAAGTTTCGAAACTAAAGAACTTTGACAGGCGCATTGAATGTCGAATGAATGAATGTGTTTTTTGTTTTGAAAACGAATATCTGACAATTACGTCGTTTTTGTCATGAAATCCTAATACCTACCTACACACCTAAAATCGTTTTTCGATGAACAGTTTTAATTTTCAATTTAATAACCAATCATTTGTCAGCTTTTGATTTGAGCATCTTTATGATCGGTACTGATTCAAGATGGTCGACAATATATTAGGTACTTAACTTGTGAGCGTTTGGTGGACTAGTGCTGGTGTCGTTCACTACAGCTTTCTTAAATCTGGCCAGACAATTACGGCAGATGTCTATTGTCAGCAACTGCAAACCATGATGGAAAAGCTAGCTGCTAAACAACCGAGGCTGGTTAATCGCTCTAGGCCACTGCTGCTTCATGATAACGCTAGACCACACACTGCACAACAGACGGCTACCAAATTAGAGGAGCTTCAATTGGAATGTCTAAGGGCTCTTTCAGAGTAAGGGCGGGTGCGGACGCTGGCGCGGGTGCGTGTAGTTCAAATGTACCTACACGCCTCTCGCCTTCACAGTGCTCGACCGCGGGCGCGCCTGCGTAGGGGCGGGCGCGGGCGCAGGTAGCGCTCCTAGCGCGCGGCCGATTCTGTTGGCCCAATCCGCCTGTATCTTTCACACTGCCCGAGCGTCTGGCGGTGGCCAAAGCGTCTGGTTCTAAACGTTTTTGATCCACACGCCACAACATGGAAATCAGTACGGAAGAATTTATATCCGCAGTGCAACATCGCGCTGCTATTTGGCAAAGCAAACACCCACAACACTTCAATAGAGCTGTCAAGTAAATTAATTAAAGTAATAAAAAATCTAATGTAATTTTTTTACCTATAAATTATGTTTTTTTTTTATATAAAATATTTTTAAAAATTTACCTCTATTTTTTTTACCTATAAATTATTTTACCCAAAAAACTATAAAAAGCTGGTAAGGTACTTACTACTTTAACGCCCGTGAAGCATTTTATGTGAAATATTCGCGCGACTTGCGACTTAATACGGGCAGCTATTATACAAATAATTATACATATCTCTAAAATTAATCATCCTATTTAGGTAAAATTAGAAGTTTTATCAAAATAAAAGATTATTTACAATTAACTAAAACTTTATTTGTAGTCTTTCACATTTTATATAATTACACATTAAAGTTAAAGAATAAAAATATTAAATTCAAACATTTTCATTTTTTCTTTTTCAAACATTTAGCCAACTTCACATAATTTACTTCCCATTTGAAAAATGAATTTTCCATTAATAAAACCAAGTCTTCATCCATCTTTCTACGTAGGTATCGCGAAGTTTGAGAAGCATACATATTAGACTCTCAGCCGCTTCGGCACTGTGAACATGGTGACGCCAGAGCCAGCGCGAGCGCACACGCACCCGCTCCCG
>JADDOH010018114.1:0-33071 GCA_016648135.1 Agrypnia vestita
GTGGTATTCAAGTATCAAGAGGTCATTATCCATACTAATATATAAAGAGGTTTTAGTTTGTAAGTTTGGATGTAGAAGATAATTTCCGAAACTACTACTAAAAGGTCTTTCGGTGGTGACCCATTTTACAACTGGTCATGCGATGCCGATGCGATTAGTGAACGCTGCCCTAACGATTAGAGATTTTTATTTTTTATTAGTGTAATATTTTATACAATGCATCATTTATATTTTACTACATTTTTTACACTTGGTTTTTTGTTGTACCTTTCCAAAAAAGAGGCAAGCTCTTGTGTTTTATAATACTTTCTGTAGGAAAGCTATGTGTTATGTATGGTAAAATATGATTAAAAGTTTTTAAAAATTTACGCGTGAGAAGCCGCGGGGGCAGCCAGTTAGATATATTACTTTACGCCCCTAGATTGATTATGTGATTTACTATTGAATTCGTTTAAAGAATGCTAAAATGCCGATGAGCTCGTTTTATAACCGTACTGTAAATTTTATTAGGGTTCTTGATCGTTGGCTGCCGCCCTTGTATTCGGGCTTTTTTTGAAGTTCATCTACAGATTATCTCCCCTCATATCCCGAAGCCTTCAAGCGGAGAGATGGCCCAGAGCCTCCCACCTTTGGATTCCGTGAAAGTTCGGATTCGACCTGTTTAAAAGAGGCAAGGATCCTGTCAGCTTAACCCACTTTATACTTAAATTCCGGGTTGATGAGGATTCTTGCCGATTCAGCAATCTACTTGCATTTTTTGCACTAAACCCGTAAAATTTTCATATTTTAAGGAGCAGGTTTAAACTATAAACATATTTACAAATATTTATTTTTTATAAACACTAGTGAGCCTAATATTTTATTTTATTTTATTTTATTTGCAAATATTAACAGATATAATAAAATGATATATGTATATAAATATGTGAGAGTGTAAATAGTTCGTAATTAACATATTAACTTAAATCCTAACATATCTCACATAGAAATAATTTTGAATTTGGCATGATAAAATAAAAGACATCAATTGTAGTAGTGAGTAGAACATAATAAAGTAAATAACAATATTAAAGTATACGTATTACCTAACATAATTTATATCTTGCATTGCAGTAATGATTCAATATTCAGTTATTAATCAAGTATTAATTCAATTTTGCGTCTTTAGTATTATATATATGTATATATATATGTTATTTATATTTTTCATTTATTTAAGGAAACGAGTCGAAGAGAGGAAATAAATGAAATTAAGAGAAATACACAAATATCAAATAATAAAATTGAAAAATTAAATGCTGGAACCTGGATTTAATTTTTCAGTTTTATTATTTTTGATATTGGTGTAATTCTCTTAATTTCATTTATTTATTTCTTATTAAAATATATATATATACATATAGATTAAAGTTCATATTAAATAATTAATATTAAAAAAAATGAACAATATGTAAAAACGCATTATTTTAAAAATGAACAATGTTAGTACGTGTTAGTATGTTAGTACATAACCACTGAGATTTTTATTCCACCGCGCACCGGTTTCGAGACGTACCCGTCTCTTGGTCAGGACAAGCACTACACTATCATGCAAATAACCATCGCAACCATAGTATTATTTATCAGGGGCGTGCAGTGGGAACATCGCAAAATGACTTTTACGTAACCAATTATTTACAACATATATTTCGTAATATTTATATCACAATTTTTATCATAGCATTCATTTTTTGATATATCATAAAAATCTGTAGCATTAATATTTGTATTCTATTTTTTCCAAAATATACGTTTACAAAAAAGTTGTGCTTCGATGTTCCTACTGCACGCGCCTGCTATTTATATTATTATATAAAAAAATCAAATAAACTTTCCTCATTTTCCTCTATTTGATTCGTCATTTTTGGGTAAAACAAAAGACTTGTCAACCCCTCTTTAGATCCACTCCCCTTTCACTCTCCCCACCCTTCAGATCTTGACCTCTTTTGGTAGGCACCTAAGTGCATATTAGCCTTCGGTCAGATTAACACGCACGTGAAGTTGTTAGTGTGTGAATAGTTTGTGGTGTGTAATATTATTTATATACTGGTGTAGTGGTTGTCCTCACGAAACGAGGGGTACGTCTCGAAACCAGTAGACTAAAAATATCAGTAAGTGGCAATATACTAACATAATTAACATTTTTTTAAACGCCTGACCACAAAGTTAATGCTTGAACTGTTGAAAATATTAATAATAATAACCAAAAATAATTATTGAAAAATAAATAATAAAAAATAGAAAACCCGTAAAAAAATAAACGAAGCAATAAAACTAAAATTTACAAAAAAGAATATTAATTCAATAGAACTAATCCAGTTAACTTTACTGTACTCGATTCTACTAGCATATTCCGAGTCTAAGTATTTATTTAATTCAAGTATGCTCCTATAAGGAAAAATGTCAACAAGTTTCCAAATCTTATTACCATGGGGGTGCATCCTTAAGGTGAGTTTATGGCAAAGTTATTCCTATGGGTATCTTTGGGTTTGTATATGATATGAGACCATTTGAATAAGTTCAGCGAAGTACGATAAACTGCTAATAATTTTAAATATATAATAAATACCATGTCGCTGACATCTCTTCTATATGACATCATTCAATGATCACAATCTATGATTTCTGTTGAAATACGCGTTCTAAAATTTCAAGAATTTATGTTTGACTCTTTAGATTTTTTGGGATTTATTGCAATATAATGTTGATTTCTTTTGAACATGCAATAAATAAATGAATTAGACAAGGTTTTGAGTTTATATCAAGGCGGTAACCAAATATTTTTCGGTAGAATTTTCTTTTATATATTTCTACGAGTGATTGATTAATTTACCTACTTTGTTCTAAATATTACAGACTATATATTATAGACTATATAAATTGCATCTTTAAAATATTTATATATATATACCTACAATATTTCTATACTTTAGAAAATTCGCTAGTAAATGACATAAATAAACAATTAATATTTTTTTGGGAAAATCAACTAATAAAAAAATGTACAATGTAATTACTAATTAAATTAATAAATAATAATAAATAATAAAATAAAATATTACTGTTTAATAGTTTTCTCTGCATAATAATAATAAATAGTATAATAATATGAATAATATAGTATAATGGATATAAAACGGAAAAAAATCAAAGTGAACAAAAAGGTTACAAATATTTATAGAAACACATAAACATATATCGCAAAATAAGGTCTATTTTTTAATACATATATGATAATGTATAATATAGTATATAATATAATAGTAACATAAATAGTATATTTAATAGTAAAATAATATAAAAAAGAGAAAAAAAAATTAAGCAGTAATAATTTTTTATTTATTTTAACTTGTAAATAATCGATGATTTACAAAAAATATTCGATATACCATATGATTGTAAAATTCGGAAAATAAATAAATGTGTTGCCGTGGTGTAATCGGTAACTCGAGCTCCGTTGGTAACTATATTTTTTATATATTTATATAATATATAACTATATTTTGTATATTTATGTTCACCCTATCCTAGAAATTCATCTTATTTGTATTAAATAAATTTCAAGTTTTTTGGAAAAGGAAATCAATTTATTGTCTACAAATGTGATGTTCGCGAAAGTTGGTCGAGAATGTGACCTTATAAAATATAGAAAATCTACATAAATAATCTTCTTCCTCGCCTGTACCTCTCCACTATAGGCCCCTTCCATACCATTCCATAAACCCATCCACATTCCATAAAATATCTAAAATAAACAATCTTCTTTGTCTACTTTTTGCAAATAGCATTGAAAAACGAAAAAGATCTTTGTGAAACATTGACAATTCATCATATATTATTAGTTGTAAGTTGGGGTAATTTACCGGAAGTCGCTTTTATTCGGCAAATATCTTTTTCTCGACGTTTACGAACGTTTTATATTCCGCGTATAAATATATAAAAATAAAACGTAAGTACGCTACATTTCTACACGTGGCGCGTGGATAGCGGGACAGGTGTTTTGTTACCGAAATACGCGCTGCGAAAGTTGTGAAAAAGTATTTTAATATAAATTCCCATTGTGCTTCAGAATTCTCCAGATACACTATATTTTATCTGGATCTCACAGTGATTTTAAAAATAATAATTTTTTATGTACTTTTATTATATATAAAATGTGGCCGCCAGTTGTGGCTGTGCTGTTTAAATAAGGGTAGCGTCTTGATAACACTAGTGATGGACGTTGTGAAATGGAGAATCACTTTTTTTTGCATCTTATACCTCATAAATATATTTTCCCTCATTATTATTTGAGCCTTCTGGTAAGGTTAGTGACGGACGTTATTATACTTCCTTTTTGTACCTCATTTTATACACCTCATCTTTATTTGTGCCTTCTGGTAACATTAGTGACGGACATTGTCAAAGAGAGAATAATATACTTTGGTTCATGATGATTAATCACATATACGATATAGTAATGGATGCACTTATTAGTTTTAATTTTTGATAAACCGAAGTATTTAAAAAATTCAAAATATTTGGAAAAAAAACTAATTTAGGGTATATTTTATTGAAAAAGCATAAAGGCGATGTTTTCATTTTATTTAATAATGAGATCAGCTATTATACTAATTTTGAAACCGGAATGAGATTCTTGATAAAGAAAGGATAGGAAAATGAATATTGGATTCTAGTTGTGGATAGGTATATTCGAAATTATTTTTATTTGGATTTTTTTTTGCCTGCGTAAGTTTAACTACTCTTAATAAACAATGGAACGATATTGATCATTAAAAAACAAAAAAAATCATGGCTGTTCTTAATTAAAAGCTGTTTGGGCTACCTTGGGAATTACGTTTTGATCGTTATTACCAACTTGCCAAGAAAACCATAGAAGTATTGATATTTGACTGAATATGTTCTATTATAAAATAGAATTTTAGTAATGTTTTCGTTTAGAGTAACGACTTGAATTTACTGATGAAATTGCGAAATGCGATGTCTTTGGAACGTGATTACGAAAAAAAAAATTGACATGACATTTGCGAATCATATTTGCAATAGAACGTGGATTTTCATATAAAGTTTATAAGATTGAATGTACGTGTGAAACGCTGCACAATGCACTTTTCTAGCCTCTAGATGATAAACGTCGAATAAAACAATTTTTTTTTAGCCGGATCGAAAATGACGCATAATTTAAATCCTCAAGTATAAAATAAGACACCCATTGCTGTAAATTATTTTTAACAAGTATGTGAATACGTATTTGTTACAGACATATATAACAATACAATACGCGATAAGTATTTTTTGCAATTTTTATAGCATTTTAATTCGATTCTTACAATTGAAAGAAAATTTCGTACTACTATCAGTTACCTGGAACAGCTTAGAACAAGCCGTACTATAGCCAAATCGCTAGTCTTTTTCAAATGGCACGCTTTCCGAGAAGCGGTTGGCTGGGCAGCCCGGCCGTTAATAACTGTCGCTAAGCATCGTTCCCACTGCCGCCAAAATGACATAGAAGCCGTGAGGTGTTACAATCGGGCAGGTTAATCTGCTTGGAATATGCTTCCAACAGCACTCGGCTTCTTAGGAGGTCTTCGGAACGTATTCCCGGCGAACCTAGCGAGGAAGATCACCGCCGAGCTTGTGGGAAGTTCGAGCTGGGTTGAGCTTACAAGAAGCTGAAGTTGTGCCGGGTCCAGATCTATCTCCGAGACGTGTCTCCGCCTGAGAACTTATCGAAGAGCTTTCGCCGGCAAGAGCCTGTGTTTTGACTGCCAGAGACCTCAATGCCTGTGCTTAATTGTATTGCTGCTTTAATGAATACTGCTATTTATTTATTTTTATTTATTTATTTCTATTTAATTTTATGTATAAAATTTTGTTTTGTCTCACTAGAAATATCTGTGTTGAGACAGGCACAGTTTACAATATTGTGTAGGTTCAAAACATAGTAAATAGATAATAAAGCGTTTAAAGTAACATAATAGAAAATATATCTAAGGTTTATTGTGTTAGTGAGTTTGTGTAAGTGTGCCTATTTTAGCTCTCCCCTTGTTTCGGATCCACTGTTTTATTTTGTATTTTATGTTAGGGTTGTAAATTGTGGTTAGCCCGGATTGTTTTAATTCATCAAGCATGCAATTAAGTAATTTGGGTCCAAAATAGTTATAGCTCCTTTGTCCATACGTGGTATGTAACCTTAGGATTTGTAGATTGAGTTTGTTTGACCGTGTAGTAATTATTGTTTACTTGGTTTAAACTGTGTATTTTTGTGTTTGTACGTGTATTTAAGAGTAGTATTCGCATAAATAATGCTATGTGTACTTTGTGTGTTTTTCAGATTTAAATACATTTTTGATAAAGATTTCTGTATTATTTCCATTCCCGTGTCACTTGCACAGGTATATTGAAACAATTAACGTATCACGTTTTTAATTAAGCTTTTTTATAACCTACGCCCGCCCTGGCCAATCTGCCATGAACTGTGTTGTTGGTCAAAGTTGCGCGAGTCTTTGAATGAAGTTAAAACTTTGTCAATTGCACCTGATGGACAGTGTTGTGGATAGTATTTTGTTCAAAGGGTAAGCTTGCTAATTGGCACTTGGTGAAAGGACTGAAAAACAGTGAACTATAAAGCAACCGCCGTTTTTGGTTTCTGTGATTAATATGCGGACTGAGTCTTTCACTCTCTCTATAGACTTTTCCGTATAAATTCAATTGTTCTGGAAAAAAAGGACAGCCCTATTGAGCTTCTTTTGAAATAACGAATGATCAAATAACACCTTCAATCTTGACATTCAAAGATCCACATTATATTCCGTACTTTTCAGTCGAATTTCTGTGGCTATTCCATGGGCGTTTCTTTGGATAAAGAAGTTGCAGATGTGTGTGAAACAACTGATTTCTATCTAATTTTAAAAATATAATAGTACCTGCTTATTTTTATTACATTCATCCCGTTGGAGCTATTGATTCTCTTTCTTTATCTGACATAAATTTGCATATTGAACCCCGCATAAGAAAAACCGGAGTTCTTTCGAATAATTCAGCATCCTAATTAAAAAAAACGAGCGAGCCTTACAGTAGTCGCATATGATGTGTAACATTTGACATCGTGTGGCAGTGAAAAAGGATGGAAATGCGTAACAGGAAATAAGACGCCGGGGAAGTGCGCGTCATTTCATTTGACCAATATTAGAAAAAAAATCTTCGTTTTATAAACAAATCAATATCCAACAACTGCCATCACGAAGCCAAGCGAAGACGCACACTGACTAATTTGATGTTCGATATCTTGCATTCGACTTGGAATTCCATATTCATGCTACACGAGTTTTTTAATTGATTGAATTCGTTAATTTCAAACCTATCAAACTTAAAACGTCAACATTGACGGCACAATAACTGTCAAAGTACAGAATTAGAAATATTGCTATTTTCAGAGAACGGCCGATCGTTTCTTTGAAAGAGGGTCGCAAGCAGGCGGTAAGTTTGTCTTTATCGAGGTTGATTTCCTTTGAGTGGTTGTGCATGACTGATAAAATAAAACGGAATATTTTAATTTCTGTGAAAGGTAAAATATTAAAAAATTCCCTGTGCTCCAGGCCACCTGCCTCCCTTTCTATACCATCACAAAAGAATCACATTCTATGATCCTGAAAAAAATAAAGCCAACCCGCTTCACTACCCCATGCATATCACATTCTCTCGATGACTATATTTTCGATATACATGTACAATTCGGTGCATCTTTCTAAGGGAATCAATTAGATTTGTTTTGAATAAGTAAACACCTAAAGAGCTTTGCCGGAGAAGAAATTTCATTCATTTTTAACGAATCAGAATGAATGAACACTGAAAAATGGTACACACAATGAAAACGGTAAAGACAAAGGATTAATAAAGTAGGCGGGGTTCTTTGTTCGCTCGGTAACTCCGTGTCGCTTTTACAATGTTTGGCTATTTATACCGACCTTTGTGCAATACGTACTCCGTGGACCGCCAGCACGATCACCCGAAACATGTTTTTGTATTGACTGTCGTATATATATTTTGTGGAGGATTTCCTCGAATCCATAAATTACGCGCATCTAACCCAGAAGACACACCAGCTTCGTATACTAATGCTCGCGGACACCTCAAATCAAACATATGTATGAATACTGTAAGTGAATAAAGCACTATTAAGTGTCAGAATATTCATTTTAAGACAAAAGGTAAAAAGCGAATATAGTCTTTTTCGCTGTTTATGTGCTATTTTACACATATTTTCATTAATATTTACAACACTACTACACGCCGATATCTCACCCGAGTTAGTCATTTTAATACTAAAAACAATAAACTACTCATGTCGATAGTCCCTTATTTATAAAAAACTAGCTGTGCCCGCGCGGTTTCGCACGCGTTGATTTTTAGTACACTGTTAGTACATCATTGAACTTTCGCGAACCTTCCAGAACATTCTCCTTCCAGAACTTTCAAGAAATTTGTCGAATATACCTTCTAGACACACCGACACATTCCGCCACTCAGTTTAGAACCTTATAGAACTTTCGAGAATTTTCTAGGGCCTTCTCCTTCCAGAACTTTCTAGAGCAGGTTTTTCGGGAACCTTCTTGACCCACCGATACAGTCAGCGCGCCTAATTTGAAACAATCTGAAGCATTTGCGGCTTTCCCATAACAAAACAATATACTAGAATGCACATTTTCGTCACCCATTCCCACCCACGCTCAGCCACCACCACCAAACTCGCACATTTTCAATGGGATACCAAGGGCTATCCACCACCATAACCACCAGGGGGTGGTAGTATCTGGTTGTGAAGAAAACTTGGCGGATAGGGAAACACGGGTTTCCTTTTATATATATATATATTGATTGATTTATAACACTACTACACGCCGGTATCTCACCTGAGTTAGTCATTTTAATACTAAAAAAAAAAAATACTCATGTCGATAGTCCCTTATTTATAAAAAATTGACGCGGCACTTAATACTTATGCGATATACATTCCAATATAACTAGGCAAATAACACAGATTAAACTTCAGTTCAGTGTTTAATGTATTGGCGAGCGCGTAAAGTACTAATCTGTTTACTTATCTTAATTTTTTTTATTTTTGTCACTTAACGCTTTATTCATTTCCAGTTTTCATATATACATATTATATTCAAAATATAATAAAGGTAGCTGTAAAACTGAAGTTAAGAGCAGAATTGGTATGGCAAACTGTGCAATGTCAAAGCTGGATGCAATTCGGAAAAACAGATCCACACAGCAGCCAGTAGCCACAAAATAATACCCATAAGAATGGCTATGCTGTAAATTCACCAATGACATGGATGCACACTACCTTGATAACAAGATTTTAATTAAAGAAATACGTACAAAGCCTTGGAATATGCTAGTAGAATCGAATGCCATTAAGTGAACTGATTTTTTTCTCTCCTTTGAATTTTTTTTTATATAGAGATGCGAACACGGAATACATGTCACATCAATATTATTACTATTTTTAAACTAAGCCAAACGCTTGTGCTATGAAAATAAGACTAATTTGCTTGTCTGGAGTGAGATTCGAACCCGCGACCTTTGTCACGAGGCGAGAGTCCTAACCACAAGACCAACAAGCTACTCTAATTAGTACTGTTTTATTGATTAAGCGTGTTTAATTTTCTTTATTTAATTTTGTTAATTTTGTGAAATATGTTTTCTACTTACTGTTGTTTTTTATTATTTTTTAGTGTTATTATTTTTTCAAAAAACCTTTATACTTGTTTTGGTTTTATCGTGATTTTTACCTACTATTGTTTATTTTTTCAATAAGTTTTTTCTTATTATTGTTTATTGTTTTAAGTGTTTTATTTATAATCCTTTATTCAAAATAAAATAAGTTTATCTTCTTACTATTCATTGTCTAATTTTTTAAAAAGTATTTTAACGATAGTTTAATTTTTGAAATATGTTTTTAGCTTTCATTTCGTTTATTAAAAAAAGAGTGTTTTTTTCACAATTGCACATTTAAAAAAAATAACATAGGTGTTAAGGTTGTACATATGTATAAGATACTTGATACTTGACCAGCGTTGATGATAAATAAGTATGTATCTCTACGGAATGGAAGTTTGCCTAAGAGCAAGGCAAGAGAGGGAAACTTGACTGATAAGGACTGGAAAATTGGAAGGCCAGCAAGGCGAGGCCAATCTCCTACTCGATAAACTGACCAGATCAAAGACGCTACAGGCTATCCCGTAGGCACGGCTATCCGAACAATGGGCTGCAAAAACGTGAAGGAAATTTGAATTTATGTATTGGTATTTTTTCCTGGCTTGCTTCGCAGTGCAAGGATTATTTTATAAGACACGATATCTACTCGGGATCTTTTACTAAATGGGAGTAAGTAGCTATATGTATGAGAATTCAATTTGTTTTCGTTTGTATCAATATAAATAATCGTTTATAAAATCCCGCGAAAATATGATTCCGAGAAGACGAGCGAAGACTTCGTGAAACTTATTCAGCTAATGTATTATCAATGGCATTCCTCAGAATATAGGACCACGAAGAATTGTCTCGTTAGAAAAAATAAATGAGTTGTGTTTATTTAATTTTATACGTTATACACATTTTTCAAGTTTCACTTTTTTAAGCGCATCGTGAAATTATTTAATAAAAACCTGTTATTAACTTTATACCGTCATCTTCTTCTCCGCTACTGTACGCGTTCTCCGTTGCGCCAGTTGGGATACTCGCCTCGTGATCCAAAGGTCGCGGGTTCGAACTTCACTCCAGACTAGCAAGTTAATCCAATTTTCATAGCACAAGCGTTTACCTTAGTTTGAAAATAGTAAAAATATTGATGTGTGAATAGTGACATGTATTCCGTGTTCGCATCTCTATTTAAAGAAAAAAAGAAAATAATAGGCTAATTTTAGGATGTAAGTTCTTCCAAATCCGTGTGACGGTGAACTTTGGCCACTTTAATTTATACTTTTATTTCAAAAATGCAACACAGTTTTTGGTACGAACACTATATTTAAGCCGCAATTTTTTGTCATTTGAAAAACATATCATCTTGCTTCTTTTTTTTAGATATACTGTCAATATACTGGAAAGCCATCGAATTTTTGGAAGTAATACTTCACTCACAAAGTATTACATGTTAATACAATCGAAGATATTATAGCAATTCTAAAATTATTGCATTAAAAATTGAAGCAAGTACTGGTTGTATGCTCGAACTCATTGATTTGTTTGTAATGTTAGAAACACCTGAGGTTTGAAAAAAAAAAGATAAAATAATTCAATTAATTTACGAATCAAAATGATTTGATAAAAAATATTATCTAAATTATTTAGAAAACGATAGATTTTCATGAAACATTCACATGTTTGAGTCTGTACTGGTACCTAAAAAATATTTGATATTTAATCTAAGATGACCATCCATCAGCAGCAGTTTATTGAAGTCTTTTATTCACAAAGTGAATCTGTCTACCTGAAAAATATTGTTTGGAACTTTAATTAAAGTTGGTCTTCAGAAAATCGCATTTTTTCCGTATTTTCTTTCATAATTCCAATATCTTATAACTTCCTTCAAAATTACTTCTTAAAATCCAACTCTCGTCAACAAAACTTAATTTTCTGAGATGTTTGATAATATTTTCAAGAATCTGCGTGCAAGAGATATCGGAGTATTTTCAAAATGTTGGATGAATAATTCGACAATTATCAAAGATAACTTGTTTTGCATCTAAATATTTAAGATAGGTACATAGATTCCCTGAAAGTATTTATAATTTATTTATTACAATTTTAACAATTATTTTTTACGTAGTACACAAAAATCATATAATTTGAACCACTGAGCAGATAAGTCTTCAATTGTATAAATCGAAGCAATTTCTGCGAAAACAGAACGAAAATCATTTGTTAAAATTTGTAAAGTGTATTATAAAGATATCGCTAAAAGCTTATTTGCTATTTTGATTAAAGAATAACAAGATATCCAAAGAATCCCGAAGAAGGATATATAAATAAAAATTATAACCTACGTGTTACCTCTACGTGAGTTTAATAATACTTTATATTTTTTCACTGATTAAGTTTCGATGAGAGATTCTGTTTCTTCGAAACTTGAGTAGTGCAAAGAAATATTAAATACTAGCGGCCCACCCCGGCTTCGCACGGGTATTTAACAAAAGTTTCAAAAATTATAAATTTTAACACACACACACAAATACACCCTTTTTTTGTGTTGGAGGTTACTAAAAAAGAGTACATCATTTTGCTCTATTGTCAATAATTTGCGCAGCGTACGCGACATAAGGTTTTTTTTAAATATTTTTTTCACATGTTGGGTTACATTATCGAAGTTTTCATACGGATTTCCAACTTTTTTGAAAATATTCTGTAGCTTATATTCATCAGGGATAATGTAGGATTCTGAAAGAATTTTTCAAATCGGTCCAGTAGTTTCGGAGCCTATTCAATTCACAACACACAATCAAATCTTTCCTCTTTATAATATTATTATTATTTTATTATTAGTATAGATCAGTATAGATTATTAAACTCATGTAGAGGTAACAAGGTTAATATTATTTAATGATCATCGTGAATAATCTCTAAAATTTATTTAACGTTAGTTTTTAATAAGTTATTCAACTCTTATACGTGTATTTATTTTTTGTTCTTGTGAATATTTGTATACCCAATTTTCATTTTTGATTTATGAGTGATATCGTGAGGAATGGACCATTGGTCCCGAAACAAAGTGTTTTCTTTTTAACATTATTTTCATACATATTATGTTCTTAGAACACAATTACCGGATTTATCCATTGCGGGATTATAATTTAATTAAGATAAATTATAGGAATCTCACTGAGACAAAACTATTTATATGAGAAACATGTAACTTTTGTAAGATGGCCCAGGGCTTACAACCTGTATGAGGTGGCTTAAGTGACCACTCTACAGAATGCAACGTTCACCAATTCCATCATAAGAATATCCACACATCAAATTTATGAAAGATATATATTTATATATATGTTATTTATATTTTTCCATTTATTTATGGAAGCGAGTCCCGTAATATTCAATAATAAATGAAATTAAGAGAAATACACAGATATCAAATAATAAAACTAAAAATTAAATGCTGGAACCTGGATTCGAACCACGGACCTCTGTCTTACGCGGACAGCGTGTTACCAATTTCACTAACCCAGCTACTTAATAAGTCGACAATTTTATAGTTATATGTTTCTCTTTGAATTATTAATTCACTTATTTATATTATTCCATTTTTATTCGGGAAGTAATCGATTATTCGAAAAGTAATCTATGCTTTAGAAGGTTCTGGAAGGAGAAAGTTTTAAAAGGTTCTATAAGGTTTCAAACCGTGTGGCCGAGTTCATCGGTGAGTCTAAAAGTTTCCAGAAGATTAAGGTTCCAGAATGCTCTAGAAAGTACTGGATGGAGAAAGTTTCAGAAAGTTCTATAAGGTTCCAAACTGAGTTGTAAAATGTGTCAGCGAGTTTTAAAGGTTCCGAAAGTTCTAGAGGGTTCGAGAATATTCTAGAAAGTTCTGGAAGGAAAAATTTCTACAAGCTATCAGAAAGATCTATATGGTTCCAAACTGAGTGGGGGAGTGCGTCGGTGGGTCTAGAGGTTCCAAAAAGAATTCTGGAAAGGGAAAGTTCTAGAAGATTCCAGGAAGTTCTATAAGATTTCGGAATGCTCCAGAAAGCTTCGGAAAGTTCTCTCTAGAGTGTTGTGATTGTGCGCTATATGTGTATGTGTATTGTGTGTTGACGTCAACACAATTGTATGCTTACCGAATTATGGTCCCGAGCGAAGCCGAGCCAACCAGCTAGTAATTTTATAAAATGATTTAGTGTTTTTGCTGTTTGTGATTTTTTTTTTTACTTTTCAAACAACTGTAAAGTAGATTGCACAACGAGTGCGTCATCCAACGATAACAGAAACCTTTTGAGATATCATTGAAACTCATGTTGCTTTTGAAATTTGATCATAAAACTTTTATACCTTGTAAGAGTGAAAGACTAGTGATAGACTACAGATGTCTCTAGCATAAAGCATTCAAATAAACGGAAGGTTCCTGAAATTCGAACATTCGAAGCCTGGAAGCCGCGAGAAAGTTCTCGTAGACACTGGAAACGCCTGGAAGACTCGATATCAGCATAAGCATATCACCGCATAGGACCGCATAGGTATTGCTGTTGTTGTTTTTAGGCGCGCTTGACAGCGGCACGGAAGCGTACGCAGCCGCGAGTTGCGAAGGCTAGGGGGGCCAAGCGAGCGGTTATTCGACAGCGAATACTCTAGAAAGTTCTTACGTAGAGAAAAAAGCTGAAGCGAAATAAAGCGGAAATTGGATGGAATGTTCTAGTGATTGGTGAATAAAGTGTCTATTTACGAGTGATAAATTTACGAGATAGTTAAATTTAATAATAGCGTTAAGTCAAATAGTGGTAAGTGACTCTGTACGTTTGGTTAATCAATTAATCAGTAATTGATAAATCCATTATTGATAGATTCACAACACTATGGTGTAACATTGCTATAGCGGGTGCCTATAAAAACCCCCGCATCGCGGTAGTATCTCTCTTTTACCTGCAGTGCTGATCACTTCATATTATGAGGGTTCGGGAAGTAGGATCTTCAGTCCCTCCCGGTAAACATCGAAATTGTGCTTCCATTCTGACATCAGCAAAAACCCAAGGTATTATTCTAATTACTTTATTTGTTCTCATTTTAAAGAACTCTCATACCTCATACGTCATCTCTCGTGGTCTCATATCTCGTAACCGTATAGCACCGTAATCCTATGATGTAGACTAGTTAAACTTCATTAAAACGTAGTATTAATTCTTAATTTAGTAATGAATTAGATTCGCAATGCAGTAGCACACGAGTAAGACTTATACTTTACTTGATCATGATAGATCGTTAATTACTACACGATGGAATGCACTCTATCGATTATATTCTGAAAATTGCTGTTAGAACTATCCAACGCAGCAGTACATTCCGGATCATCGTCTCGCGGAAATCATCGATGTAGATTTAGTGATTAATGATTTTTTAATGATTCCATGATTTCGAAATGATTTTATCGATAGATTCAGCGCAGGGATAGTGGCCAATTCTCATTTAATTAACATTAATAAACAAACACAGGTTCAGATAGTTAATAGTAGGTAACATAAAAAAAACATAACAATAAAAATAAAAATGTATGATAAAAACTTATCGTAATAAATTGTATTAATCTACTCAATCTGTTTTCAGTTAAAATTGCCATCTAAACCAGTCATATAAATTTCCCATATAAGCTTCCAAAATTCATACAATACTGAGTCGATTAGTCGAATTCACGAAACCCTTGTCTCATGTATCTCCCTGGCAGTCGATGGGAAAGGGCGATGGTCGAATCAAGCGGGCTCCCTCAGAGCTGGATATGCCAAAACTCTTCCAGCGCGGCAAAGTAGAATTTGAACCATCATCGTAGATTAATAAAAATGAATCGTTTTTTTCTGTGTTTAGTTTTATGGGATATTCTGCTGAGTATATCTGACCTCTCTAGCTGACGTTTTTGGATCTGATTGCAAGGTCACTGCAGTAGCAGCAGCAGCAGAAAGCTACAAATAGAAGATTATGAATGGCCGTGAAAACCGTGAGAATACTTTTAATGAAATGTTTTGTTATAAAACTATATTGCAATTTTTTAATAATATAAAATAAATTACCATAAATAAGTACTGATATATCGTAAGAGTGGGAGTTTATGCGTTACTTTTGTTACAGATTTCGTCTCATTTATAGGTACTATAACTTCCTTAATAATCAATTAAATATTTTTACGATGACATGTTATGTAACGTGTAAATATGAAAAAATCACTGATTATTACATCGATTATTATTTTACATCGACTATTTTATTTGTATTGTTATTATGCTTATTATAACATAAACAATTTTTTAAATATTAAAAATAATGTTATGGGACTGTAAAAACAGAACGAATTACATTCAAACGAAAAATTTACAGCACTCAGGACATCTTAAAATCTCTAAAATTTACTAGAAATGTATTGAAGTCAGTCGATCATACCCGAAATTTTTCGAAATGATTTTCTCTATTTAAAGGGCGACGCAACAGTTGTTGTTTTGACATAAGCGAAACCACAAATACACGAGTGCAAGCGACAGGCTTCACTCACACAGTGAAGGCGACAGCGATTCAGTGTGGCTAGCGAAATATATTGCGAGAGTACCTACCGAGCGTTCGGTGGTGAATGAATGCGATCATACACGTGCGAATATTTTGGAAAGACGAGTATAAAGCGTTCCACAGGCGAGTGAATAGTGTGAAATTAATCTGAATTACGTAATACAGCTCCGGTTAAGTTCATGTTCAGTGACTTTGATGATAAATATTTTATTTTATTTTAAGTGTTTCATTTGTCTCTCACCGTCGCGATACCGTGACAATACTATTGTATGTTTGTATCAAATAATCGACATGTATTTTTATATATTAAATATATATTTTTAATGTATTTGCATTCTCATTTTTTCATACGTGGGTTATTACTGTTTTTTATATTTAATGGTACTGCATACCATTACCATTCACGTGTCGAGCATTTGTACTTAAGTTTGTACATGTTTGACTTTCCCTTTTGTGACCATTGTCCTCCAAGACAAAAAGTTTTATCCGTGTACACACACCTCCGAATAGAAGGAAACTGAAAATTGAAACTTGGCGTTTTTGCAATCAATGATTATGCAACCTAACCTAACCTAATTGTGTGAGTTTCAATCAAAAAAATTTACAATGAACTTATTTATAACGACGTGTGATAACAGTCATTATGAAATTATGTTTTTGTCCTTCCAGCGCGTTACTAACGATTCATATGCGTCAAAACAGAGTACTATTAAAAAGATTCCTTCAAGGAGCCTTACACCTACGAGTATTTCATCATAACAAATCACTCACCCTCTTCTTCGCTACGCATATCTTTGTCTCTTAATTACACAGTTATGATTTTCATGTACGTACTGAATTCCAATGTACTCCTGGTTCAGTTTCTTTTTCTCATGTATTTTCATTCCAATAATAACACACTGCTCACTGGTATGTATTGACCGTAATTCTGCTTTGCACACAAAATACCAAACAATTGAATGATAGATCTCTTCCCGCAAATCTATATTGTTTTTAATAAGAGTGTCGAGGCAAAAGTTTCACTCTGGTAGATAGAGGAGAGGGAGGCACAGTGGGGTATGAGGGCTCAGCGGGGCAGCGCCCGTCAGCTATAAAATTATTTTAAAAACAAAGCAAACGCGCCAAAGAGTTTTCAGAATGTAATTAGCACGTGACCTCCACGTGCACTACACGTCTGCAGATTGTTGCATGTTTCACTGTGTTTCATGGCGTTAAAGCCATTTTTTTTCTTATTTTTTTATCAAAAAAATCGTATTCAGTGACCCTACTAGGACTATCATCATCATTAATGTTGACAATTTGTATTTAAAAAAATGAATGTACAAAAAAAGAATCACAGATGTGAACATTAGAATGTAAAAATACAGTTGTTAACTCTGGACTTAAGTTGAATTTGAATTGAATTATGTGATTTTGAATGATGTTAACTCGGTAGATAGCGTCAGCTCAATCGATTTGCCGCCACGACGCTTTAATTCACGTTGACTAATGCTAGACAGATCAGCAACAGAGCGTCATCTGTTTAGGCAACCAGTTCACAGCCTGCAGGCAAGGGCAATTGAAGGAAAATTTAAACAAAATATTCCATAAAATCGATCCCAGGACGGAGCCCTGAGGGCAGCCCATGTCAGTATGCCTGTTAATTGTGACATCGTCATAACTCAAAGTCACATTTCGTCCACTGAGAAAACTCTTTAACAAGTCAAAAAGATACCTCGGGCCATGCCTGACCTCATTAATTAATTAATTAATTAATTAAGTTTGGTAAGGATCATGTCCAACCAGGCGTTATGGAAGGCCCCAGATATTTTCAGAAAAACTCTAAATGCACACGGCTGAAAGGGGAATACACAAAGAGACATTCAGATATATAAGTCACACTCCCGTCACAGCGGATCAGATATACAGCATATACAGATATACAACGATATACAGATACAGATCAGATATACAGATATACAACGTTTTGCCATTGGTGGAGGTTAGTATCTACGTCGAGTACTGACCTTCGCCAACATTACAACAACATTCCGCTGTGCATCAGAATCTATATCGTGACGTCACCTCTACTCGTGTACCGAGTAACTGACTACGGACAACAGAACGGCTGAGCTATGCAGCCACCATGTCAGGACCTTCAAGAAGCCTCTACGACCATCATCATCATTAGCTCCCTAGTCTACACTTACTCACCTTGTATATATGGTCACCACACTCTAAAGTGGTGACTCCCGTCGAAGCAAAAAATAACACGCAACCTACCGACCTTCTGAGAACACAACCAACGAGCGAAGGAGCATAATACCAGGATCACACCAACTGATCACTATTAACACGCCACGTGCACGACGAGATGCCGCCAGGGCAACCGCAGAAGCTATGTTATACCAAAGATATGTTAAGGTACTACCCGTCCGCAAAGAGGACCTATTGGACGGTACGTTTAGGTAGAGCAGCTGTACCTACCACGAAGCTGGACTCACAACGAACCTGACCAGCGACCTACTGCATCCCGATGTTATGTCTCTACCGCCATCATCATCATCAGCCCGGAGTCTATATATTATTCACATTGTATATTAGGGAACTTGTGGATAAGTAAATCGATAATAAAAACTAATCACTTCAACCACAACATTCCCTAAACATGCTGTATTGGCTATGTATCTTACTAGATAACATTGTTCAAGCAGTAGTTCGCCGTAATAAAAACCATCTGGACGTTCTCGGTAATCACGTTTAAAACTTCTTGTAAACGTAAAAGTTTAAAGTGACCTCAATTCATCTTTTGATATCTGTAAAGATTATATATAACAAATTTAATACCTATTTTATTTTTGTATACATTTTTGGCCCTCTTTGTATATGTTTGTAAACCTAACTATAGTCGAGACCTAACCAATTGATGATTGCGGTTGTAAATTTTTTTTAAGAGAGCTCCGATGGAGCTCTCGCTCGCACTTATACGCCTTACGAAGCAGTGCTAGTGTTGAATAGAATACTTTCATACTTTTATGTTATTATCGAAATGTTTCTTTTCATTTTATTTTTTCACAAATTTTCAGTTTATGTGAGCAGGCTATTTATTTATAATTTATTCATTAATCTCAATATTTTCTTATATCTTTATAACTTATTCACTGCTATCTTAAAAATAAGACAATACGTTTTAGACGTAAATTTATGATAAGTTGCTCTCGGCATAGACGGTTCGCCATTCCACAGAATTTGATTCTTAAACTGATCAACAGTATTGATACTAAAACCCCATCGTCTGTGGGACACATTTCAGTTCATTAAAGAACGACAACGCATTGTAAATCACTGCGCGAGTTTTGGCGTTAATATCAATCAACTTGATCAATTAATTTTATTAAACAAAGTCTTCACCTTACCCCAACCTAAGTTCGAAAGCAATTAACTTTATTATTTAGCAATTAACAAATACTGTGTATTTACAGCAATAGAACATTGAACAATCAGAGCGCTCGGAACATACTCTCCGCAATGTGACTCATCAACTGTGCATACGCAGGTAGAAAATTATTAACAGAGCGTTTGCGGCGCTGCGCATCCATTCTGATATTATGATTTATGGTAGCAGTATTCAGTTTGTATGGGTCCGACTATAGATTTATTTGAAAATCCTCAGAGTCACCATACGGGGCTAAATGAGGTAATTAACTCACAAAAATTATTGTTTTCGCTGCTCTGGCGGGATGTGAATAATTACCATTTGAAAGGTTGCGTAACATGATTATTATTTGATGAATAAATAAAAAAAGGCTGTTGTAAACTTGAATACCAATTAGGCCCCTTCTGTTATATGTGCCTTCGAACCTTCCACGTTTAAACCAATCAGATCTGGACTGCCCCGTCACCGTCACGCGCTGCCACATGTTTTATTTAGAGGACGATTATTTATCTCGTTATATTTTTTTATATACCGGCATCGTTGGATGTGTAAACAAACATACTCTTTCATGAGCAATGTGTTTTCCCGACTGCAAAATTATAAAATAAACATTCGGAAGTTCATAAAAATTGACACGTTTTTAATGCGGCGTGAGTCTCAATCATCGCGATTGTCATAAATCTCTCAGAGAGAACACTTTTCATTTCTCAAAGCTTTCGTAAATATTTACGGTAAATTCTATTTTACTTTTCCAATAAAAATTTCAAATAAATCTTCAAAAATAGTTTGTTTTTGGTGATCTCTGCCTTTCCACGTGAGCCCACTCTATGGACAGCCGCGGATCTATTGTGTGTCAAACCTTTCATCAGTAAGTTTCTGAGCTTTGATGTTTAAGAAAGAAAGTGGCAGACCCTTTTGTGACCTCCTATTTACAGTTTTCTTTTCAATAACCTAATAAGCAACATATTATACATACACAAATAAAATATACACACAACGGAAATTGGATAAACTAAATACAGTACCTATGTATAGACATATTAAAAATAATGCAATACATGTCTCAGACACAGACAGGTATCTTCATTTTATATCTGTCAGCTTCAGCATCCCTTTGTAGTTCAGAAGTAGTGCCGCTTCACAGTAAATAAGTAATAGTAAATTTTCAAGTTCAAATTTAAAAAAAATATTTTTTTAGGGTGAGAGCAATATCACATTGTCTCATAGATAGGGTATTAATTTACTTCACATTTAAATATTAAAAAAAAAACAAAGATTATTGAAATGTAAAAAATTGTTTCATTTCTAGAATTTTAAAATTAAAAAAAATTTACTGATTATACTTTACCTCATGATAAAACTGTATCGTAATTCACAAAATAGAAAATATTTTTCTTTTTGTTCTACTAAGAATTCTACAATGTTTAACAGATTTAATTTGTGTTAATTTTGCATTGTATTCTTTAGATGGGAGAAAATCGTGAGAACCGTATATTTGTCTAAAATCGATTTGTTTTGTAGGTATAGCGCGTATTTCGTCTTTTGTATACTGTTGAAGACAGGCGCTGCATACACGATGGTCGGGAGAACTGGATATGCGTATCAAGTTGATTTGCTTTATATGCTTGCGCGTATTTCATCTTGTGTATACTGTTATAACGACTCTAACTTAAGCAATAATCGAGTGGGAGTTCAGGGTATCTCACCCCCTTCCTCCGTTCGAACTCGAATTTTCACTCTCGATGTCGCGCTGTAAATCGAACCCGGAATCCCCGGTACAAGAAGCCAGTATCAGCTTACTGCGAGTTTTGAGTCTTCTTCTTTCGTTTATTCGTTATTCTTTTTCTTCTTAGTTATTCTAAAGTTAATTAAAATATTTTTATTCTTATTTTATTGTTATTCTAGCGTTATTCTAAAGTTAACAAAAATATTTTTACAAAACCAAAATCGTAATAATATATTTTAGAAAATGAGTATCAGAAAAAAAAATGAGTGCGTGAATTAATAATGTACACGCGTTAGAAGTTACACTTCCTTGGCGTGCATAAAAATCACGTGCTATGTTTCGTATACGTTTCATTGGAATATAACTGGTCAGTTCTCCACCAATATATAAAAAATAAAAGTATCTTAGTGATGGTATTTTAACCGGTACACACTAATCGTCATTTGTATTTGGTTGTATCGATGATTGGCAACTGATATTTTGCAATTTGACGGAAAAACCATGGGTAGTAGACAAAAATTGTATCATAGTTATCAATCATCGATAAAATCAGATTCCAGATACAAATTCTAAATAACTGTACAAACAGTAACCTGTTAAAATAACGGTTTAACCATCACTAAAGTATTTCCAACAATGACAGGACTGCTGGGAGAAGTGTGTGCATTACCAAGGGGACAGTTTACATTCCAAGGAGATTAGAGTAAGTGTAGCATACATATATTAATAACTATGTCCACCAAGAGCTCGATATTTTTTGAGCACACTTCGTACATATATGATGCAAATAAATTTATAAACTATAATTAAACTTATTAACTTTGTTTATCAAAACTATTTTTTTTTTGGTAAAACCAATCGGTTTCGGAAACAACGTTCCTCCATCAGGGTATACTTAATACTAATTAAACTTTACAAAATTATAAACAATCATACTTCAGTGTCCAAATGGGGGCAAATAGTGGGGGTACGAAAGAAACACAAAAGAAAGGTGATAGGGTGAAAGGAAACAGTCATTATTATTTATAGCTTTCTTAATTTCTAGAGCTTCGAAATTATTAAGACGTCTACTTTTACTATCAATGTGAAGAATATTGTGTTTATAAACATTCTTAATTAAGAAAGTCTTGCATATGTTCCCTTTCACCCTATTAACTGTTTCTTTTGCACCCCCCATTATTTACCCCCATTTGGACACATGACACTGAAGTATGATTGTTTATAATTTTGTAAAGTTTAATTAGTATCAAGTACATCCTGACGAAGGAACGTTGTTTCCGAAACCGGTTGGTTTTAACAAAAAAAATTTGGTGGTGATAAACAAAGTTAATTAGTTTAATTATATTCATAATAAATAACTACAAAGTTATAGCAAAATACAACAGTATAAATTTAAAAAATATTATTGTCGTATATATGACAATCATGGAATTTTAATAAATATTAAAACGAAAAATTTAATTTAAGACATGTTAAATATCTAGCCGGTACTCACTTTTATTTATAAATATATTGTTATGAAAATTTATTTAAAAACATGCGTTACATATCAGGGATCATCTATTATACAACTCCTGTATAGAATAAGTTTTCTATTTGAAATAATAAATTTAGTCATATTAAAAATTAATCGATTCTTTTAACGCTTTCAAAATACTTTTTAAATACGTGAAAACAAAACACACGACAAGCATGTCTTCATGATACATTTCTTTGTAATTTACAATAAATGTTGTGTTTTATGCCCTATTGCAGTATTAAAAAAATGGGTGTGTGTACTAACTCGAGTTAGAAGTTATACTTCTTTGGTATACATATAAAAACACGCAGTGTATTGTATACCTTGCGTTGGAACATAGCTGAATCATCCCGTCTAGATCACTCACAAAATTCTAAAATATACATTAAATACCCACGAACCGAATTGTATTCTGCTTATATAAAAAAATTAAAAATGAAATAGTAATCAAATAATTCAACACATAATAACAAATTATGAATTTTACCACAATTGTATAATGTTAAATACATCAGCAAATAAAAAATAAAGAAAATAACTGCGCGGAGCATACGCAGTTTTTATAAAGGCATTATATTAATAACAGCGCTCAGAACAATGAGGGCAGAACCACCGCTTATCCAGGACCGTTTTATAAGCAAAAGCTCTTATATCGATCCTTCTCATTCGCCGCCTGGTTGGCGTTTTTCTAATGTTAAAAGCAACCTTGCGCTCAGAGCAGTGTATGGTACCCACTGCTTACTTATTGTTCTAAGAGCAAAAGCTTCCATATCGGTCTTACCCAATCGTCTCCAGGTTGACATTTTTTTCAACTAACAAGCAAGACTTTTTTCACTGTCCCCGCCTTAAGATAGTTTATATTTAATATTTAATAATTAATATTTAAAAGAAAATATACATAAATACAAATCATTATACATAAAGAAAAATAATAATACACAAGAAAATATAATAAGAATCAAATTAAATAAGATTATGTAAAATACATAGGCAGAAAGAAAACATTATATTCTTAACACCATTTTAAACGACTTGATGTCTTCACTTACAAAAACTGCTATTGGTTAAATATCATTCGGAAATCCGCCATTTTAGCTTTTGATTGGTGAGTCGTGACTTCACGATTTAAAAATATTACGTTGCATCCTTAAATTTCACTTTCAAAAAAATAAAAAATCTTCGCTGGATTAATAAAAATTTAAAACTCACCTGGATTGTCTGGTACAAATCCCGCGTGGTATGCTAGGCAATCTTCAGCACTGTTTATCTCCGGTTGGGGCATCTTTTCTCCAAAACTTTCACTTTCACAAATATTATTTTACTTGACAAACTTTCAGAGATATTTTATCACATTTTTGCTGTAAATTAGTGTAATAATATTAATTTGGTCGTTTGTTCAGTGCGCAGTTTGCATTTACCAAAACGTAAAGGTAATTGTTTAATATTATTTTATCATTTAAATACAACAAAAAAACATGATTTATTACAACATTATATCAGCGAAGAAAAGTTATTGCAATAAAGTTATACTCAATCGACTTTTCAAAAGCATTTTTGACAGGATTCAACATGAAAAATTAACTGAAATTATACTAGTAATTGATAAGTAATTGATCTTTTAATTGTGGGAGACTTGTAACCATTTTTTGTATTTCATATTATCAAGCAATTGTGTCTCCCTGTTGGATGTCCGAATTAAATAAAATAAATAAAATAAAAAAGAATAAAGATATCCAAAAAATTGAAAACATATATTGGCATCAAAAAGCAGCAGTTAAGGTAGAAAACTAACTAACCGAAGAAGTAGATATAAATAAAAATATAAGTCAGGGTTGTATTCATATTGCTACAATATATTTCAAGTACGATTTATATACCTATAATTAAGTCGGGATTAAGATTAATTTCAAATATACATTTCTTTTTATAAAATTAAGTCATTCATTGATGATATCACCGATGACAATGTCGACGTAAATAAACATATGCACATTACGTTTAAAATGTTCAAAAACCTACATTTAACGAATTTCTTTAACCCTATAAATTATCATGAACTAATTCATGTTGATAGAAACAGATTGAATTTATTTTATTATAATCAATCATGGACACTCATTGCAAAAATTCTGAAGGGACTTGAAGTAGTCTATATTTGATTTACAAAAGGCTTGTTTACATGTTGCAGTCAAGCGCTTTTGACATCAGCAAATGCATGATCTCACTATCTCCAGGTCGTGGCTTCTTTAGAGCAGCAGGTCCATATTCGGCTTTAGGGATGAACAAGGATATTGATAAATAATATTAGAGTATTTATTGTTAAAATAATGTTTATTATAATTTAAATCATCCTAAAAATAGTGTAAAATAAACATAAAAAACAAAGTTAGAAGCTTATCCTTTCTATCAGTCTCTCTCTTTTGGTAAGTGAAGCTCATTTTATCTGTAGAATCTCGTATAATAAGTGTGACTCACGTTTAAAAAAAAAATAGAGATGTGAACACGGAATACGTGTCATATCAATATTCTTACTATTTTCAAATTAAGCTATGATGATGCTGTGATGGAGATGACGAACTGCAACTGCAATTGTGTTTCGCACGAAGCAGTTGACGATGATGAAGATTATGATGCAACTGTGTTACGCACGACGCAGTTGATGATGATGATTATTATAATGACACGTATACGGATATTTATTCCAATTTATTACTTATGATCCGTGGGACCTGCACATGTATATCATTAAATTTATAATATACCTACATATATAAATGCGTTTTTCTCTGGGACCTATACGTGATTCGAATATATTTGTTATGCTGGTGATGTTTATTCAAATAACTTTAAGATCACATCTAAACTTGAATCACTTATATAATGTTCGATACACGCGTGGTAATAACACGCGTGGATTATTTCGTCTATGTTTATCAATAATGATTATTTAATAAACTGCCATTTTTAACGAAGCACCCGATAAATTATCATCCGCACTAGACGCGATCATTCTTATTTCTGTCTCGAAGCTTTCCGTTCGCATCGCATCAAGACCGGACTACGGAGGATCTGCGATAAGCCGCGGTCACCTTAAAATGGCAGTCGAACTCGCTCCATCAGCACTCAAGGTCACTCGGGGGCAAGCTTAGAATCATTTTGAAACACAGTGAAAGGAAAAAGAAATCCTTAAAACAATTAAACCCATAAATTAAGATATTTTGTCCATATCATGAGACAAATTGCAAGCTGAAGAGGTCCTGGAAACAAAAGACATTTGTGGATAGGTTGAGGATTGATTCTTTTTCTTTTTGTGACATAAATTGTCATATTGAACCCCGTATAAGAAACCCGAAGTTCCATAGAATAAGTCAGCATCCTAATAATTTTGGTAACTTTTCTCCTATCACAAGAATGTGTCGTATATACAATATTTATTGTGCTGATTTTCTTACAAACATTACAATTATCCTTCAAAAAGTCATTCTTACACAAACTTCAATTTCTTGACAAAAACCTAAGCTTATCTTACATGATCACACGCAGTGCCGGTTTTAGCACTACCAGCGCCCTGGGCGAGATTTTTACAGCGCCCCCTAACTGCAATTCAATTCCATACGAAAAAGGCAACGTATAATTAAATAACCGTTTATTAAAAAAACTATTTAATTTTTTATTTTTATTTTATTTATTTTATTTTTTTTCAAAAAGTGAAATTTAATAAAATTTCACTTTTCTAGCCTTTCTATCGGCGAACACTTTTATTAGGTTATGAAAATCGATGTTTTCAGAAATTTCATTTTCGATTGACAAAGTTGCCAAGTTTGTCAATCTACATTGAGATATTGTCGATCGCAAATAGGTTGTTTTCAGCTTAAGCTTAGAAATACTCCTCTCTCCACTAGCAACCGTTACACGCATAGTCAATAATATTCGCAATGCTATCCTCACATTTGGAAACAGTTTTTGTAAGTTGCGATCTTTGATAAAAATTAAAACATGTAGGGGTCGCCACATTCTGATTAGTCAAAAAAGATTTCAGGCTTACGAGTTCATCACACAACGTACAACTACCTATATCAGATTTAGCGTCTACAATTAATTTCGATTGGAGATCACCACAAAGTTTGACGAGGTCGGGTTTTTCAGGAATCTGTTTTATATAAAATAACGCCAACTCTTATTACATAAAATGTTAAAAAGAGATAGATAATGTGTTTCTCTATGGTTGGGGATTCCCGGTAAAATGAACTGCATGAAGTGCTCCGATCACAGATAAGATAATATAATAGATTGAACACTACGTTCCAATCTAGTGTTGCCACCAAAACAATGTTTTTCCTAAATTAAGGGAATTTACGAGTACATAGGCCTGGCTCAAAGAGCGAGGAGATATAAAGGGTCGCCTGTGGCGCCCCTTTATATCCGGCGCCCTGAATAGTCGCCCAACCGCGCCCTACCCTAACGCCGCTACTGATCACACGACATTGATACACTAAAAATGTATATATATGTAGCTAGAGCAGGCCGAATACACTTGTAATTAGGATAGTGGGCCGAGTTTTAAATAATAATGTATTGTTTTTTAATGTGTTCTTTACGCAGTATACTGTTAATGTCTCATTAAAAATTAAAACTGTAAAAAAGTATTATAATTATTTAAGACAGATAAACAAGCAAGCATTGAAAAATTTATAAAAAATAGAGTATGGGTATATCGGTTAAATGTTATTATCTGACACCTATAAAAGAATGTCATATAATATGTTTGGTCAAACCCGTTTGTTTGCTTTTGGTTCTGATACGAGTTGTTCGTGGGAGATACTGTCGAGTACTTCCCTCGAATCGATGAAGATACCTGTACAATTACTCGATTTGTTCAATTTATTTTGTATGATGGTGAATGTTTTGCGGTTGCGTCTTGTGTGCATATTATCTATTGTAGAATTGACTTTTATGTTTGAGTTTGGTCTCTTTTGACTGCTTATTCTTTATTATTATTTACTGGTCTGCTTATTCTATATATTTTATTATTAATTAAGATTTTTGATATATTAGATAAATAGTATATTACCTTTCTCATTGTTTATTTAATTAGATTATACTACCTATATGATTGTAAGTTGTTATCCCTCACCACACACAAGAATCATAATTCTTTTTGGTGAGGTATATATATACAAAAAAAAAAGAATTGTAAACATTTTGTAGGTATCATTGTAATAAATATTATATATATTATCAATTAAATAAAAAAAATGTGTATTTTTCAGGGGTAATTTTTTCGATTTTTTCACCAAAATTTCGCCGAAACACGTCTAAATACGAATTGAAACTTCATCATCTGCGGCGTAGTCATTATATTTTTTGGAACTTGAGGGCCTTCACATCCTTTAGGTCATAAAGGTACCGCTCTTATTCTTTCTTTCATTCTCCCGCTGTTAAACTGAGAACCTTCAGTTTGCGACCTGACGAATATTAAAAATAAAAAGGAAAATCTTAAATAAATTATACTTACAGCCCGAGGCATTTTCAAACGGCTCTCACAAGTTAAAGGGCCGTCCCGAGGACCGGGATCCTCGTCCGCACTGGTCCGCACCGCGTTACTTTCGCCATAATTGGGCGCATGATCCGCGGGGCATTTTGTATTTATACTATTTAATCAGTTTATATTAAACCTGCTTATTTTATAACAATACTATTCAATCTTTTTTTATTAGTCCTACTCATTTCATACGGAATTTTATTACCATCCTGTTTACTTCATGTGGCATTTACATTGTTGGCTCATTTTATATAAAATTATTTTATTTCATAATGTGTGTAATGTAAAGATGGTCTTAGAATGAAGAATAGAATAAAAATAATAAAATAAGTAATTAAATCTTTAATATTGCATATCTCCATAACTATTGATATTGGGCCATGGTTGCTTGAACATTTTAAACTCATAACATAGTCAGGAATCTACCTGCCAAGTTTCTGCTGCTAGCTCTGTTACACCCTGTATAATAAAATCGGGAATAGGATTAATTTACATTAAACATTTTTTCACTACACGACAAACAAGAAACTGCTGACAAATCAAAAAAATATGATATATGGGATATAAAAGCAAAGACAGAAATATCGAAAAATTAAAAGAAAAAATGTTTTGAAAGCACCGTAGATTGCTTATTTAGAATGTACTGGATTATAAATGTTATGTATCTATCCGTTCCAAAATCAAGTTTCCTATAAATTTATAGGTCAATTTATTTCCAAAACGCCACTAATATTTACTATAATATAAAGTCATCAAATAAACAACAGAGCAGTTTTTTCTTCACAAATTTCATTCAAGTTAAATAAATTTCATATCTGTTTCGAATTAAGGTATCGTGATATCGTGTAATTAGTTTGTACCACAAGATAGCATTAATTGGCATAGAGCCTTGTTTCTTGAAGAGTTCCTGTATATCTTTAATAGCACTTTCTTTATTTATTAATTTTATAGCCGATATTCATCAATCAATATTGATTTTCTTAATTTGCTATTGATTTATAAATAAGTTAAAAACTATAATTGTTTCTTCTTCAAATGTAGCAAATTTATTTTGTGGTAACATAATTATAATTAATATAAATTAACTTTGTTTAAACCACTTATTTAAAATAAGTGGTTTAAACAAAGTTAATTTATATTAATTATAACTATAATTGTGCTTCGATAATATGTTTTATAAGTTCTATGCTTGGTAAATTAATGCTTATAATTTAATATTTCAAATTAAATAGGAATAAATAATGCATAAGCAAATAACGTAATGAAAAGTAAAGTAACTTAACATAAGTAAAGCAAATATTAAAATAATTCCTCTAAACCTCTAAAAACAATTTCGATCACTCCAGGGTGAACAACAGCAATCTATTGAGCCAGGAGGAATTTTATGATGAAAAATACACCCTGTCGATGATTTGCATAGTTTTGAAGACAAATGTCATTAAAACGGAATTTGTTTCATTAACGATATGGTCGGAAGGATTATAAATGAATGTAATGAAAGGTTATGACGATACTGATACAAAATTAAGTTCCCGAAGATCACAGTCGATCGGTCCAAAGTCATTTTCTCAAAAAGCTATGAGGAAGTTAGGAAGTTTCGTAGATTTATTTAAAATGAACTAAAACTGGCATCGGAATTGAGAGGAAGTATATACATATTTTTATTTGACAAACTTTTAAATGACATCATTTTATTTTGTTATCGAAATATTATATTTTTAAGAAACACAAAAGACTTGTTAAAATAGTTTTCACAGGGTAAATTAAAATAATTTATTTTTATCATATTAATACTAGTAGTTGAGTTATGTGGTTTTTACTCCCTTTATATTAACTCGTGGCATCTGCTTGACGCAAAAACTTTGGATCGATTTTTAACCATTTTCCCGTGATCCAATCAAGCTGAAACTTTGCAAGCAGACTTGTGGCGACGATCAAAACGATCTATCAAATTTTTGTTAAAAAAATATTTTTCAAATTTTTAATGGTTTTTTCATACAAATTTGTAAGTTTTATGAAGAGACTGCGACGCATCTGGTAGTCACTAAACCTGATTATAGTATAAATTTGGATTTTTGGAAATTTTTTATTACTCCCTTTCGTAGCGTCGCCCGACCGAAGCCCAACGCGTAGGTTAAGCGCAAAAAAAAGCGCCAGTTTCCACTAGTAAATGAGAAAGGGAGTGTAATAAAAAATTGTTTTTTTTTTTGGGTTAGTTTTTTATTCAAATTATTTGTATTATTTTCGTAGGAAGCAATTACTTTGTGATTTGACATATGAGTAACCTTATTATTTTATTAAATAATAAAACAAAGTCACTTTTTGTAAAATCACGGGCTTTAATCTAACACATCATAAAATCCATCATAAAACTCGTGGTTTAATGATGGATTGTGATTTTGTTTTATTTAATCTAAAATATTTTTCATCTTATCTACGAATATTTGCAAGGGTTGTAGAAACTATTGTGATTTCTTTAGATTATATATGTTATATTTGTTAGTATGTGTTATATAATGTATAAATATGTAATATAATTAAATTAAAGAATGCAGTGATGCTTATTTGATGTTTTGACAATTTTTGGTGTTTCTAAAAATTTTATGACATAACAATTTTATGATATAACGTTTGAAACATAAAATTACAGCACTATTACTTAAAGTACCTATTTATGCGTCAATCTTGAAACTTTTCAGTCTTGCAATCAAACGCTGGTAGTACATTTTTTAACAATTTTCAAAACCCATAAGTCCCAAAATGATAATTTCATAGTAGACTATTGTTCGTACCCGATGTTGCCCGGGTTAAGGATTTAGTTAAAAATAGATTCGTGGGGTAGTAAATAAAAATAAATGGGGAAACAAAGGTTACAGTTTTTGCAAAGTCTCTAATAACAACAATGTTTCCATTTAATCTAGGCTGGGATGGATGGGATGTCCAGGGGGTAAATGTCGCCTATATTACCCACCGGGACCTAAAGAATATGTATGTACGGTACAGATTTGAATGGAAAATATATCGAGAGGAAGAGGTTGGATAAATGGGCAGGAGAAGTATTGCTTGTTACCCACAGAGCCCTAAAAAATAAATATGTAAAATTTGGGTCAGATCGGACAAACGGTGTAGATTTGTATAGAGAACAGACAGACAGACAATAAATTTTATAGATGCCTATAGATTAACCTCGATAATTCTTAAACCTTGGTTTTTCGTTCGAAATACGAATTCGAAATCGAAAAAATTCGAAATAATTTTTAGCCCCTTGCGCCATAAATAAATACATTTTAGTTCACATAATTCGAAATTATTTTGAAATTCGATAAAATGGAAAATAAATCGATTCTTTTCGCAAGTGAGAAAAACAAATATATAAATATCGGATACGTTAGTAGAAATGTCGTGATCTTTGTAGGTATCAGCATAATAAATATTGCGTTTTCAAAACGATTTCTTGAAATAAGCTTAAGGCGATCGTCTAGCAGAATGAGCAAATTTCACAATTTTTTCTCATATCTTCTCTTTCGTTTTTTATCACATTTTTGTAGGAACATATCTAATTTAAAAAATTTATTCATCAGGTTACATATATTTTAAATACGAATATCTTATTAAAATGTCATAAACTAAATTAAATAATTGATTAATAAATTACCAAACCTTCGATGTTTTAAAAATGAAGAAAATTGCTCCACTTTGTGGGCCTTTTATGACTGAACGGCGTGTGAGATGTCTTTTTTATTCAATAATATTAGGTCCTTACATATGAAATTGGCGTTTTGCCGTACTGGCAAATTTGATCTCAAATATCTTCTCTTTGGTTAGGAATTCCAAATCCAAATTTATACAGCTATTTACTCATGTATTTGTGTTTTGAAAATTATAATTCATTTGTTTTTTCCTCAATTGTTTTTTTCTTTGCGTCACTCAGTTTACAAAATGAAAAACTTGAAATATCGCGTTATTTACGAGTACGAGTTCCACCGTGGCACCAGTGCTGCAGAAACGGCTCGAAGGATTAATGATGTGTATGGCGACGGTGCCGCAAAAGAAAACACAGTGCGTTTTTGGTTCCAACGTTTTCGTTCTGGAAATTTCGACATGCAGAACAAGCCCCGTGGACGGCCGGAGACCAAAGTTGATAATGAAGAATGGAAGGCTATTGTGGAAGCGGATCCATCGCAAACCACATCCGAGTTAGCTGCAGGCTGCGGTGTTAGTGATAAAACTGTTTTAATCCACTTGAAGCAAATTGGTAAGGTGAAAAAGCTTGAAAGGTGGGTACCTCACGATTGAGTGAAGCAAATCAACAAACGCGCGTTGACTGCTGCGTTGCATTACTCAACCGGCACAATAATGAAGGGATTTTAAATCGAATCATTACCTGTGATGAAAAGTGGATCCTGTACGATAATCGGAAGAGCTCATCGCAATGGCTGAACCCTGCCGAACCAGCCAAACCATGCCCCAAGCGAAAATGGACTCCAAAAAAGTTACTTGTGAGCGTTTGGTGGACTAGTGCTGGTGTCGTTCACTACAGTTTTCTTAAATCTGGCCAGAC
>JADDOH010018116.1:0-26806 GCA_016648135.1 Agrypnia vestita
TCCTAATAGCCACATGCAAGTCATGCCCCGCCATATTTATTTACCTTGGATCGGTGGGTGTGCCCCTCGGGGATAGCGCGTGCTGGGCTGCTATCCTGGTTGCTGCGGCTCCTGGGGGCGCTCGGGGGCCCTGCGGGCGGGGGGCGCCGGCTCGGGAGCGCGCTCGTCACGCGGACGTGCCACGGCGACAGGCGGCGATCGGATACTTATCGACTCGTTTTGTTTTCAAAATGATGACAAACGAAACTATCGTACGAATATTGTTGAAATACAACGATGGCACTGATATCACATACGGTACGGAAAACTAATGGGCGTCCTCTAATCGATAAGGAAAATATTTCGAACTATCGGCCGGGCGAAAATTATCTCTCCGCTCCGAAGCAATATTACAAATACGCGACGGATGCGCAGGAAATATAGCGTAATTCCTCGAAATGATATTGATCGTCGGGGAAAATAATGTCAGACGACGGTGCGATGTAAAAATGCAGGATTCCGAATAACGCGCCGGACGGACAGATTAGCTCACTTTGATTTTTATATTATTTATGTTAGCGTAACGCGAAAAATAAACGTTACGTTGTAGAGAAGAGAGATAGTTTCTATTACCGAGAATGTAAAACGGAGTACAAAACTTGCGATGCACGCGACCAGACAGCGGAAACACTTCTGCAGTCACCACGCAGACGAGAAAAATTGGCCCGGAGACTACAGCTGTGCGAGTCGATATTGAAAACAAACCATAAAAATTAATAGTTAAATCCGCTCCGCGCAGAATAATAATTCGCGATTGTCACTCGAATTTAGTCACTTATTCGCGAGAACGACGAATAAACAGTCGGGAATATCGCTTCTAGCGCTTCAGAAAACATATGTCGGCGCCGCCCACCTACCCGTCGTGAGTAACAGCTGAGCTGGGGATGGAATACGGGCTGGGCGGGTCCCGACCGGCGGCCATGTTGGCTGTCAGGCGGCTTCGCCCGGCGCCCGACAGAGGCGCTGCGGCCGCATCGGCAAGCCACGAACAGTCACGGATGCACCCGAATACTGCATTCGGCAAACACGAACCGGCGCGGAAACTCGCGAAGCGATGCGGTGATACTAGGAAAATTACAATTCCTCGCGGGAATAATTTAACCAAGTTTGCGGGGTGAGGAAGCTGTGGTATTTTCAATTTCTCACCAATAATTCTCTTTACGGAAGGCGTACTGTTACGCTTTCACATTGATCATTTAAACGTTATAAAGTTGCTCGCTTATGTTAAATTGTGTCGGCAAAGTTCACCGAGTCAACTACTTACAGTGATAAGATTTTTCTGCTGATGAATCATGAAATCGAACGGCAGAAATTACCTACATTATGTGGTTACCTCGATTAATTCTGATCAATAACTGTTTTTCCTTTATATAGGAAATACTCGCAAATATCGACAGGTGGATTCTCGAACACACAAACATATAAATCACATTGTTTTCATTACTTATTAACCTCAACATACAAAAACACAAACAGAATGACATCATAACTAAGGTCATTTATATATAAAATGTTTTGTTTTCAAAAGCACAGTATTGTTTTATCGCGCGTTTTAAATATTATTCATTATTTGAGAGCAAAATTTCGTTTTGAAAAGTGCATATTTTATTTTCGTGTTTGCGTTGTTTTTCGGAGTGATGTTTATTAATAGACCTTTTATTTCGCGGTGCCTCGACTTCAAAGCTTCTGCATCAGATAGAATAATAATCTAATTTTAACATATTATATTGTCATCACGGGAAAATCATACAAAAATTTTATAAAATTTAATAATTTCTGGCTTTGTGTATCAGAAGGATGAAATGTTTTACTCTCTGCGACGAAGGGACATTTAAACAGCTCAACGCAATAGATTCGTCAAAAGAGAACGAGGCATGTACGTGACGTCCGATATAACTGTTACCCATCACGGATGTAGGGCTGTGTGCTGTGTGCGGTTCCGTTACTCGAATGTCGGATCATTATTCGTCCGGATATTAGACGGTATCCGGAATATGCCTAACGATCTCAGCTCAAGAGGTCTAACTAGGAACTGCGTTGAAAGAAAATAATGACTTCACTTGAGCATAAATGTATTCAGGTGTAGTACCTACGTGTACACAGAGCTTAGAAGGCATTACCTACGTAATAGACGATTATGCCACAAAATGCATACATTTTGTGGCATAATCGTACAGTAGGTATCTTACACTATAAAAATTACTAAAACACTTCAAACTGACGGGTATGTGTAAATACATTATTAATACACTGATTGTGGCTGTATAGCTGAATTTACATTTTTCTGATATAAAACAAACAAGTCCCCTTTTGTTTGTCAGAAATATAAAAATTGGAAAACTATAACGCGGATGTATCCTTGGTAGAAAATTATTTCATATTTGTGTCTTTGCGGGTTTCAAAATCTAGTATCTACATAAATATTGTAAAGCAAGAAATTGGAAGCGCATAGGAATTAGAGTTCTAAGAGTTATCTATATACTCTTATGACTCAATTGTATAAAAAAATGTAATTCTCGGGAAACAATTTTTCTCAGGTTTTTAAGAAAATGTTTAAACTCGATGACAAGAATAACTACGAAACGCGCAAGGGAAAAAATAGCACAAACGTTTAGTTTAGTTTGAAAATAGTAAGAATATTGTTGCGATACGTATTCCGTGTATGTATTCCTCGTATCCCTATACAAAACAACTGAATTGTTTTAAAACAATTCAATTGTCGAAACAACCAATCCAATTGTCTAACATTCTCGTCTCAAATTACTCAAATCATTGATTGCGTCATTTAACAAGAAAATGATTAACTTTTTCATTTCTCTCAAACTCAATGATTATCTCTACCAGCTGCGAGCGTAAAGCAGGTATTTGCGGGAAAGGACATAGCCTCGCTTTTTGAAATTTATAAACTAAACTGAAATTTATACTAGCTGTGCCCGCGCGGCTCCGCACGAGTAGATTTTTAGTACACTGTTTGGATCGTCATAGAACTTTCGGGAATTTTCTAGAACCTTCTTCTTCCAGAACTTTCTAGAGCAGGTTTTTCCGGATCTCCAAGACTCACCGACACGGTCGGCGCGCCTATTTTGAAACAATCTGAAGCATTTACGGCCCTCCCATAACAAAACATGTGCTATAAAGCACATTTTCGTCACCCACTGCCACCCACGCACAGCTACCCCCACCAAACTCGCATATTTTCGATGTGACACCAAGGGCTATCCACCACCATAATCACCGGTGGGTGGTTGTGGAGAAAACTTGGCGGGTAGGGAAACACGGGTCTCTTTATTTATACATATATATATATATATATATATATATATATTGATTATTGATTTGTCAATGAAAAATACAATAAGATATCTTCTTATGGCACATTGAGGGTAAAATTTTCATTGTAATGAGCGTGCGCATTGTAGCGGAATTGCGTGTAGCGGGATTGTGAGACCTCGAAATGCGCGCGCATCCATTAAACTGTCAAAAATTGATTCACTTGAAATAAGTGTTCCAATAATATGAATAATATATTGTCGACCATTTTGAATCGAGTACCAATCATAAAGATGCTCAATTCAAAAGCCGACGAATGATTGGCTATTGATTGAAAATTAGAACTGTTTATTTTATTACGATTTTAGGCTTGTATTAGGATTTCATATTATTGTCGATTGATTTTGCGAAATCGACTCAATTGTTAGATATTCGTTTTCAAAAAAAAAAAACAAATTCATTCATTCGACATTCAATGCGGCTGTCAAAGTTGTATAAAACGGAACCGTTGTAGGTCGAAAATCGATAAAACATAAAAGTGGGTAGGTACTTGGACTTTTTTTGAAAATTTACATGTTTTTTGATTCGTCGCATCATATGTCTGCGATGGAGCAGCGACAGATGTGTTTGAATCGTAGTGATTCGAAGACATTTATCTCTTATTTTAGCTATTACAAACCAATAGTAACATTTGTACCACTTCAAAAACAAATATTAATAAATTATATGTATCATCCTCCTAGACATTGTATTGTTGTATTAATATACATTTTTAACCAAGTTGTTAATATCAATTTGGTATCACAATCACGCCAAAGAAGTATAACTTTTACCGCGTGAGTACACGGTCCTCCATTTTTTGACTTTGAATGTATTTTTGATGCTTCAAGGTGGTGTAACCCCTTAAGCAACCGACGCTTGGCTATTATTTTTGCTTTTGTACCTGTATATGTGTGATATTTAACGGAAACGGAGCCGTTTTAATGGTTTATTGATGTGTCAAATGACGCCATAAAAGTTATTCGTCGGTAAAGCAGCGCTCTGATATTTTAGATTAAACATTTATATTTAACTGCGAGAAATATCATTAGATGGCCATATTAGATGAGCAATATACTCGAGTTATATATGATTATAAGATTCCTATTAATTTTATTGATTTAATGGTTTCCGCCATTATCCATTATGAAAGTTTATTTCGGGATTATATGTTAATTATTCCTTATTTTATCCCGCATCACACCCAGGATGTGATGTTTATATTTAACTAGCCATACGCCAGTGAAAAATCATGGTCATTTGTTGGGCGACCGTTGCGTGTTGCCGGAGCCATTGCGTGCTGCGCGCTGATTGTGTGTCACACTCTAATTATCTAAAGTTGTAATTCCAGCTTTGTTCCAGCAAGTTACGGACAGACAACGAAATTATTATATTTAAATTAGGTTTTTCAGAAATCGGAAAGGATTGCAATCTAATAACAATATGACTACAGAAAAATAGACAAAGATTATTTTAAATGTCAATGGTTGTGAATATTTTGATGAATTTTATTTTAATCTTATTTTGAATGAGACATAAATACGAAACTAGGTACAAAATACATAAAGAACAATACATTACTTTTTTCAAACGAAGACACACTTGTAATTGGGGCAACATCACATATGGCTAAGAGCGGTTGCTA
Organism: Agrypnia vestita; assembly: GCA_016648135.1. Taxonomy (NCBI): domain Eukaryota; kingdom Metazoa; phylum Arthropoda; class Insecta; order Trichoptera; family Phryganeidae; genus Agrypnia; species Agrypnia vestita. The sequence continues at coordinate 4,994 of JADDOH010018116.1, forward strand.
AACGCGACCACTAGTGGTTAAGCGCTGCTGCCCATAGTGGCGGCCACTAAATGCGACCACTAATGGTTAAGAGCTGCCGCCTACTGGGCCACTTAACTCAAGTAGCGAGCGCCGACCACTCCCGCAGCTTGTAGCTCGGACGCCACCACTCGAACGCTCAGTTTGCGCTGATGCCATACAAAATGTATTAAAAATCTCGTCTACAACTTGTGGCGGCCACAAGTGGGTTTCATTGTGTTGATGTTTATACCCGTAAACACCAACACAATGAAACAATGTGCGTCGTACGCACAGCGTACACATCTAATTCGATTGTCTTTCTTAAAAGAGGTCTACGACACGTTCTTGCGATGGGACAAAAATAACCAACATTGTTAGGACTGACTTATAATCAATATATATATATATATATATATAATATATTTTAATCTATAATATATATAATATCTATATATATATATAATAGAAATGAACGCGTGTTTCCCTATCCGCCAAGTTTTCTCCACAACCAGCCACAACCACCCATCGGTGGTTATGGTGGTGGATAGTCCTTGGTGTCACATCGAAAATATGCGACTTTGGTGGGGGTGGCTATTCGTAGGTGGGAATGGGTGACGAAAATTTGCTTTCTAGCACATTTTTTTGTTATGGGAAGGCCGCAAATGCTTCCGATTGTTTCAAAATAGGTGCGCTAACTGTGTCGGTGAGTCTAGAAGATTCCGGAAAAACCTGCTCTAGAAAGTTCTGGAAGGAGAAGGTTCTAGAAAATTCCCGAAAGTTCTGTAAGGTTCTAAACTGAGTGCCGGAATGTGTCGGTGTGTCTATAAGGTTCCTGTACATTCGATACATTTCTTGAAAGATCTGGAAGGAGAATGTTCTAGAAGTTCGCGAAAGTTCTATGAAGATTCAAACAGTGTACTAAAAAACTACGCGTGCGAAGCCGCGCGGGCACAGCTAGTTATATATATAAACTTAAATACAATAATTGCAGGTTTCTCATACGGGGTTCAATATGCAAATTTATGTCAGATAAATAAACAGAATCAATAGCTTCGCTTATTATTTACTCTTGTGTAGTTCTGCGAAATATTATACACCTACTATTTTCCGTCCGGACTCCATTTAAAAAAGGCAAGACGATTTCTGGAGTGAAGATTTCTGTGTTGACCGGCTCTGTCGAATAAAATATATAGAAAAATTTTCTACACTCTTCCGATGGTCGCAAACTTGAGTTGTATAACAAGGTAATATAGAGATTAATTCAAATAGCTGATGAATATTCCAAGATACCACAATCAAAAGACAATTCCCTGGCTTTGTCGGGTAAGGAAGCGGGGGAAAGTTGCCTGGCAAGCCCGTATACAAACCTCAATATGATATTTTAAATAAATAAATATTTTTTAGTTTAAAAAAGGTTACTTATACAGATAATTTTTAAACATTGAGGATTTTTAAAGTCTACCTTACCTAGTACTTCAACTCTATTCAAGTGACAACATGTGTATACTCGTGCAATCAACATTTACATAAATCTCGCCATTTATACGTCAGTCACACTTTCAATGCGTGATATTGCATTTATGGAGTGAAATATTTCTATAGTAATTTGTTTAAATATGAAATAACCGGAACGTGTATCGTAGTGCTGTGCATATCTGGTTCGCCCCCCCCCGCATCGTAACATTATTTAGTTCTGGTCTTTTCAAACAACGAAAACACAATTTTATTTCATGATCAAGTAGTGTTTTTCAATATAATACTAGCTGTAACCCGTCAAAAATGACGGTAATTTTACATGTCGGTTTCTAAGGAATTAGTAGGTATTTATTTATTTAATTTAAAAAGATTATTGTAAAAAAAGTTAATACAAAAAAGTTACAGACAGAAAAAGAAATTATTATAATTGGGATTGTCACGGGACTTGTCTGTGGGAGGCAAATGAAAACACTGGAAATTAATTAAAGATTTATTGATTATTTTAATCAATTCACAAAGTCACTGGAAACGAATCCAATTTAAGCACTAATCTCGAATTCACACTATTAGCAATTCGTCACTCGTCTGTGCGCACTTTATTATCGCTTGTTATCACTTCTGAAAAAACTCCGTTCAACTACCGCACGTGAACTAAGTACTTCGTTCAATATTTCGGTTAATATGCGCGTTGTAACACTGCGACGGATTTATCGCTAGCAATGTCGCGTTGGTAAACCGTCTAAACAACAATTCGCTCCGCGATTGATGTTGATTTTTTGAAACTCCGCTGTTATTCTGTTCCAGGTATTAGTAGTTAATTCCAGAGGGCGATCTAGAGCATTCCATAGTTTTGTTGTCTTTGACATATTACGAGGAATTCTGATTGTGCGTAATTTCTCCGAATTCTATCGAATTTTACGCAATTTTCAAATTGAATTCATGGGGTCATAGAGAAAAACACAGTCAATCTCCTGTAAAGTAGCAATAGGATCTGACATTTTTATGGAGATTAATTTTTTAATATTTTTATAAATGAATCTTTTCAGTGTTATGAAACTTAATATTAAACTTAATATTTTTGAATGATAAAACGATATATCAGCACTTTTCTATGTTACAGAGTGTAACAGAGCTAGTCCACAATACTTTACAGATGGATTCCCGCCTTGATTATGAGACGAAAATGTTCAAGAAACAATGACCTAATATCAATAGTTATGGAGTTATGCAATATCAAATTTTGCATTTTTTTTCAATATTTCTGATTTATCTTTTTACAAAACGTTGAAGTATCATTACAGTTACTTATATCGATTACTAAAAATTCATTAGTTTCAATTAAAGCGAAATGAAATAATAAAAACCTTGAAAAATTCCAATTGGAATGTTTAACAATTGTAATTGTAAGGATTTATAATTTTATTTGACTTGTATTAAGGAGAATGAATTTTTTATATTAGATATAAGTTACTGTAATGATAGTCCAACATTTTGCAAAAAGTAAGTCAGAAATATTGAAGAAAAAAAATGTAAACGCAAATCTCCTTAACTGTTGATACAAGGCCATGGTTGATTGAACATTTTCGACTCATAATCAAGGCAGGAATCCACCTGTAAAGTATTGTGGACTAGCTCTGTTACATCTTTTTTTGGAAATTTGTATTTGTACCGTTCGTTTTTTTTAATATGATTATGAATATTATTAAACAAATCAGATTACTTAACTCTGACAATGTATTTGAGTACCCCTCTCACTCCTCTAATGATCCTTGACAGGAACCCAGGATTCCTGTCAAAACTTACTATATTTATGAATCCCCGGATTAAAACATTTTTTTAAAATAGAGATGCGAACACGGAATACGTGTCGCATCAATATTCTTACTGTTTTCAAACTAAGCTAAAAACCTGTACTATAATAGAATACAGGATTAACTTGCTGATGTACTGGAATGGGACACGAACTACTGACAACCAGATCACTAGGCGAGCGTCATGACCACTACACCAACAAACTACTCAATACATAATATTTCAATTAACTTTCGGATACCAAAATTATATTAAGTCTAAATAATGAAATTACTAAGGGCATAGAGTGAACAAATAAATTTTGAACCTTTTTCACACGAGATATTTACAAAATAAATTTGTGCTAAATAAATAAATAAATAAATAAATATAGCTTTATTCCAGAATTTGGGGAGGTTCGTGCAATCCCACACATTCCATATAAAAGAAAATACACACATTAAAAATATTATATAAAACAAAAGAGAAATAGTAAAATCATATAAAATAGAAAAGAAGTATTAAAAGTAATCAAAAGAAATATACGGTAAAATATCGGCTTTAGCGAGCGATGGCAAGTCAATTATGCGGGGCCAGTATCTTTCTCCAGTGTGCATCGATGCTGGATTCTGGAGTAAGACGGGCTTCCAGGATAAGGATATTTCCGGAGCTGTATATCCTTTCCCTCATCCCTGCCACCCTGGATCTTAAGAGGGCTGCAAAGTTGGGAACACGCCCCTCAGTGAACATACCGGAAGCGCTGCAATATCTGGGAAGGCCAAACATCATACGAAAGGCGTTGTTATATTGTATGCGAAGTCTTTCTATGCTGCTCTTTTTATAATTTGTCCAGAGTTCACATGTACCTTCTCACAAAAAGTAATGAACAAGGCGAGTAGCTACATAGTACGTAATATTTCAAATACTTTTAAATGTAGGACGCTTTCTAAGTTACCCATTTTTATTATTTATTATTATCATTAGCTCTAATGCGCCCCTGTATACGGCAGCAATTTTCATATGTCCGAAACAATACAAGTGCTTACCTACCTGAAGCGAGAGATCACTCAACGTTTCACGATACCGGGGGCTCAAGTCAGCCGGAAAGCAAAACAGATTTGCGTCTTGGTACTGTTAGCTACGTACATTGTTACATACAGATTTATTTTTGCTATTTATACCTCATTATTATTTTATACCTCATCACAATTTGCGCCATCTGGTATCGCCAGTGACGGATGTTGTAACATAGAAAATTATGCTTTTAATAATTTATTAGCGATATCAGACAGGGACACGGAAAAAGTATCGATACTTTTCAACCGATACTTTTACTCAATGAGTACTTTATGGAAGGTATCGAGTATGTACATTTTTCCTAACTTTCAAATAAATTAATCGCCGAAAAGAACTAATGCCCAAAGTTGTAAAATTGTGAGGTAATGTAACAAATACAACGCGGGTTTGGACCAGTGGAAGACAGTCCCTTTGTAGACATGTCTTACTTGACTCATTAAAGCTTGTGCGAGGATAATCTCTGTCCATCCAGGTAATCTAGGGCAGTGATGAGGCGACTGATAGCAGCAAACTCCGTCTGCACCAGCACCACCAGTAGCGAGCCAGGCAGTAATTCATATACAGGGTTATTTGCAAAACATTAATAACCTCGCAGGACTATATTTCTGCCTTGATTATGAGTCGAAAATTTTCAAGCTATTATGACCTAATATCAATAGTTATGGAGATATGCGACATCAAAGTTTGCATTTTTTTCAATATTTCTGACTTATATTTTGTAAAACGTTGGACTATCATTACAGTAACGTAAATCAAATATTAACAATTCATTCCCTTAAATACAAGTCAAATAAAATAATAAAAACGAATTCCAATTGGAAAACATTCCAATTGGAAATTGTTCAGGGTTTTTATCATTTTATTTAACTTGTATTGAAACAAATGAAATTTTCGTAATTGATATAAGTTACTGTAATGATAGTCAAACGTTTTACAAAAAATAAGTCAGAAATATTGAGAAATAAATGCAAACTTTGAGGTTGCATATCTCCATAACTATTGATTTTAGGTCATAATAGCTTGAACATTTTCGACTCATGATCAAAGCAAGAATATAGTCCTATCAGGTTATTAATGTTTTTCAAATAACCCTGTATATTTTAAAGAAGTTTATGAGTTTTGGAATTATTTCAAGAATTTGGCCCACACAAAAGAAAAAGAAGGAAAAAAGATGAAGAGAGAAATGGAAAATATTGGCAAAGAACCTACAAGGGTGGCGAAGTCATGGGGAGGCCTTATCCAATAGTGAATCGACAAAGTCTGGTGATAATGACGTTGCTCACTTTGGCAAACTTCTGTCGCTGTTAGTCTGAACCGTAAGGGATGCATAATATGATTGCATTGTTGAAGGCTTGAACCGTTCAATCAAAGCGCGCGGCTAGTCCTCCCTCCGTCGGAGGCTCCGCTCCGCTCGGCCGGTTACCGTGGCGACAGACAGGAGGCAGCATCCCTTTTGGAGTCACTCACAGTGAAATGAGTAAAGCCCCGTCGATATTAAACAGCGCGCGGTCTTCCCTTTTTACGCGGGGGCTTTCATCGCGGCTTTACAGGGCCGAAACATCAAACTAAGCCAAATTGATAGTCAATTATTTTACCATAAACTAATTAACCAACTAGGGCATGCATTTCCGGTTTTCGGTAAACCGGTTTACCGGGCTAAATTCCATTACCGAATTGCTGGTGAATAATTGTCTAATTACCGGTGAATCAGCAACGAACATTCGCCAAAAATGTCATTAAAGAGTGGCTGGTGTAAAAACACTAGGTTTTAAAAGTCGATGAAATTAGTTTGTAAGTTAATCTGAAATTAGTTTTAGATTTTAGGAATAAAGTCAATTTAAACCAATGGTTTTGTATTAATGAATTTTCAGCTTCAAAATCGTGCAATTATTATGTCCCGTGATTTTTCACGGACTTACGGCTAGTTTTATAATAAAAAATTAAACTACGATACTATGTGACAATATTTGCAGAAAGAAAAACCATTTTGAAAATGAAAACGAATCACAAATTTGAAAAAAAAATTTTTTTCATCAAATTTGTGATTCGTTTTTACTACTAACTTATTTCAAATTCGTGTACAGTGATATAAGTTAATGAATACAACTTTAATTAATTTTAAGTGTTTGATTTGTCACCCACCGCCATGATCCCGTAACAATATTATGTTAATGCATTTTTCGATATTCTGTGATGGTGAGGTCGGGCGAATCGATTTTCCACTCTGTTTTGCGATGCGTTTTGTTGGGCCCTTAGTTTCGTTGTTTTTCGGTTACCGACGTAGCCGGCCTATGGTGGCCCTTTTCTAAATCCTCATACTACCTGTCTTTGTTGTATCGAAACTCTGCGATACGGAAAAAAATCGACACTTGCGGCAAAAAATAAAAAACTCGAAAACTGGGTAATCGTATGTGATCGTAATTTACTTTAAGGTCGGCGCTACATTACGTCATCTTTTCCGTCGCGTCAAATCAGCAAAGCAAATGGATCGAACTTATCATCCGCGCAGTGTGTTCGATAAGCGCATGTTCTATGGAAAAAAATGTAGCAACCGAAGATACGCGGTGAAAGATCCGCGTAGTGTGGCGCCGGCCCCTTAAACTAAAAATCGTTTTATCAATATTTTAGAAAAATAGCACATATACAAAAAGACGCCTTCAAAAACAATAGAAGACTATTTTATCTTTTTCACCGATCTCAACACAAGCTTTCTCTTGTTTAAAATGTTCCATTTTTCAAATTTCAAGCAATTCAAAAATAATAAAAGTAGGTAGGTACCTACCCACGTTATATCACTTCTAAATTTAATTATTCCGTCATAGACGTACTATAAATATAGTTACAAATCAAAATATCTGCTACAAAAAACTATAACACGAATTACTATGAACTTGGACGCACATCGCGGGAGTTAGTTAGCCGCGTTAAAAGAAAGAAAAAGAAAACATCGTAGACTACCAACGTAGAAAATAGAGAAATATCCGTACTCTGAAGTCGGTTTGAATTTCTCTACAAATTATTGAAATAAAACTCGCCTATGAAAGGTTATATCCTCTTCTTTATTATGTGATAAAGCATTACAACGATTAACACAACAAACAGACATATTTCAAGTTGGATTTTTTAAATTGTTAAGGCAAAAAGCGGGAGAGGCAAAAAGTAAACACTGCGATTAGCTACAACTTCATACGCATTCGTTCGCCAAAATTATGTTTTATTGTCCTTTCTTATACGTGGTTATGAAAATACTTTCTAACTTTTTCTGACTAATAAATTTGGTACGTAATAGAAGACAGCAGAGACTAGATGTCTCAGATTTATTTTTAGTGACTAGTCTATATTTTATAGTACGTCTATGGTGCTCATTGATCGATAACACAAAATACTGCTCGCTTTCGAATCTCAAGAGACATTGATGCTATAGGCTTTGAATCGCATTACGAATCGCGCCGACTTAAGTCGACCATTTTCGTTGACAGTCTCATACTTAGGTTCTTACGGATCTGATTTAAGGCCACGTTCACACGGACCGCGCGGTCCCGCGCGGTACCGCGCGGTGAGAGCGTTCACATGACAGCATTGTGCGCGAGCCAGTCCGGCATCAACATTGTTAAAGAATGGATGTGGAGGAGGCAATTTGCTTACGGATTTTATACCGAAAACTGAAACACCGCAGAAGAAGACAAAGAAGATACTGGGTGCATCCTATTTTAAGTCAAAGACTTTCTTCAAGCCTATTTTTTACTTTATATCCCGACCTGAGACTACACGAAGAGAATTTTTTTAACTAATTCAGGATGTCGGTTACATCCTTCGATTTTTTATATGATTGCGTTGAAAACGATTTAAAACATAGTGATCATGCTATAAGGTATTGCATCAAGGTATCACCAAGATCTTCTTTTTATTATTTTATTCGAATAGTCCTTCGAACTAAGATTCCAAATGGCATCTCTTTTTTTAATTTCATCGATAAGCAAATCGATAGATACGTCTTCGCTACTCATTTTCTTCGATCTATGCGTCTGTCCGTCTTAAACCGCGCGGATCAACTGAACGGGTCGATACAGGCTTGTAGGATCTTGATCCGCGCGGCACCGCGCGGTACCGCGCGGGTCAAGATCTTGCGCGCGGGTAGGAGCGGTGCCGCGCGGTACCACCCGGTACCGCGCGTTAATGTAGACGATAAACTCTATTTATTAAGATCTTGTACCGCGCGGTGAGTAGTTCCGCGCGGTACCGCGCGGTCATGTGAACGTAGCCTAAAGATTCCCTTTACGTCGAATCTTGTGCGTATTTACGTATCGTTAGGAAGAAACACCTTTCCTCTGTGCATCGACGAATACAATGTATGCATTTTTCAGTATTTCTGACAGTCTCTTTTGCAGAACGTTAGACTATCGTGACAATATATATCGAGCATTAAAAATTCATTCACATTAGCTTGTTGGTCTTGTGGTTAGGACTCTCGTCTCGTAATCCAAAGGTCGCGGGTGAAACCTCACACCAGACCAGCAAGTTTGCCCCGTTTCCATAGCACAAGCGTTTAGCTTAGTTTGAAAATAGTCGCATCTCTATATTTAAAAAAATTGTGTAATAAGAGTTTGAAATTATTTATTTTCTCATGACATCGAAAAATCTCCGTCCCGACTAATTTTATTTTATTAGTTTTTTTTTATACATATTTTTTCTCAATCTCTGCATTTTATTATTTTTTTCTTCCGCTTCACAGCCTTTCCCTCCGCCCTTTACGCGTCCGGCATGTAGGGCTTAAAATACTATAGGTAGCGACATCATTCCTCTATCTAGTGGCGCATACAATAATAATAATAATAATAATAATAATAATAATAGGTCTTTATTTCAGCTTGTTGAGAATAGATTCTCACCTCGCCATATAGATGTATACACATATAAGTAAAAATAGAAAACCAACAACAGACATACAAGTAGAATAAGAAATAAAAACATGTCGAAATTAAAAATAGAAAGTAAAAAATAATAATAAAAATAGATAAATACATAAAAAATAATAGAGAACAGTCACTGTTGCATGATAAGTGTCCATCTTTAATACATTGGGAGTCAAGCCTCATAGCAGCTGCTTGAATAATGGAGTTGCTAGACCCCCACATCCTCTTTCTTGCGCTAGCTATCTTCAGTCGTTGGAGAGCAGCAAAGCCATGGACCCTGTGTTCTGCGAACATATGAGATGCACTGCAACCAGGATAGACCGAGCATTATCCTGAAGGCATTATTATATTGCACTCTCGTAGAGTTATAGGACGGCAAAGTGTCTGCACCGCAGCTCATTTGTGTATAGATTCGTGCAAAGGGTAACGAAAAGATATCTTTTCACTTCGTTACTGCATCTAGAAAACTTCCTGGCTAGCATATTGGCCCTACACTAATAGCTCTTCTCTGTCTTTCGATATCCTTAATGTCACCACATAAGTTGTCGCATATAATGTGACCAGGATATTTAATGTTGCTAATGTAGGTATACATTATATCACTAATGTAGGTCTAAAGCCATATATTCACTAGGGGACAAATTGTCCCTCAACAGCACGCGCGACTTAGACGTGACGTTGCAACGTCATGCACTGTTCCGCGACGTCGCGCAAAACATAGCGCGGCATTTCTACGTGCCGTGGCAACATTGCCATGCTCACGGTACCCGAGCGAGCTCATTGCGACATTACGCCGCGCGTCAGTGGTATATTTACAAGTGAATGCGCATGCTCCGTATCCGCCAATGACATTAACGTGGGGAAACAAAATTGTTCTCCAACTCATCGCGCTCTACCAAAGTCGTACAATTTTGTGGGACACTTCAAACCGTGAATATAAAAATTAAATGATGTGAGGGCCAACAGCGTTCCTTAATATTGTCTTGCTGGGCTATGGAAGGCCCGATTATTTGTAATAAATTGTCAAAATCAGTTGTTGTCATTCGAGTGAAATTGACAAAAGAGCCGCCAGACATTCCAAGATCGCATAGAATATCCATCCTTCTTTCTCTTTGCAGTAAATAATTTCGCACCTACCACTTTTTTCTCCTCTTACGTTTCGATAAACTCGTTAAAATAAGTAGATACGCAGCTGTCATCATAAACTCATCGGGCGGTAAGTGTAAATAGATACACAGCTGTCATCATAACCTCATCGGGCGACATTTCCGCGACAAGTGATATGCGAGTCCCGGTGTGTACACGTCAAATGACCGCGTCATTGTCCCCGAAACATGAGCGTAGATGTTGATGCGACATGCCGCGCGGAATGTTTCGCGATTTGTCTCCTAGTGACATGACGTTTTGCGGGGTAAGCGTTTGAAATTTTTCATTTTTTCTTCCAGATCGAGAATCCGTACTCGTCTAGAGACGTAGTTCAGAAGCATGCAGGCTCAGGAATAATTTTTGACGAATGTACGAACCGTCTTCGGGCAGTCAACCGGTTAAGGGAATAATTCAGTCTCTGTCGGCATCGTCCTTTACCGCCGCTCAGGGTCGGGCCGCCCACCCCGGGCCGCGCCATCATAACTCAGCGTCTACCCTCCCACGCGACACGTGGCCGCCAGTATGTATAAATACTCCGCTGCAAGGCCCGAATACAAAGACAATACTAAATTATTTAAAGGTTAAAGTACGCTTTAAAAACGTAATTTGCAGAATAAAATAATGTACTTTAACATTTAAATCATTTAAGTATTGACCCTGTATTCGAGCCTAAGCATTTCAATTTGGGTTTGTAACAAAAAATATCTATACCTATAAAACTCAATGTCTGTCGGTCTGTCTGTCTGTCTGTTCTTTATACAAATCCACACCGTTTGTCCAATTCGATTCAAATTTTTCATACTTATGCTTTAGGACCCGGCGGGTAACATAGGCGACATTCCCCCCCCCCCCTATTCTCATACCCCTTCCCCTCCCCTTGACATATTTTAGATGCAAATCTGTACCATTTGACCGATCGGACTCAAAATTTGTAAACTTATTCTTTAGGACTCGGCGGGTAACATAGGCAACATTTCCTCCCTATTCTCTTACCCCTTACCCTCCCCTGATATATTATATTTTCTAGGTAAATCTGTAACTTTCGGCCGATCGGACCTCAAAATTTGAAAACTTATTCTTAAGGACACGGCGGGTAACATATGCGACATTTTCCCCCTATTCTTTTAACCCTTCTCCTCCGCTTATATATTTACGATGCAAATTTATACCATTCGAATCGAACCTTTCTTTACCCTCACAAATTTATTTAAAACTTAATCCTTAACCCGTGCAACGCCGGGTAAAGACAGCTAGTATGTTTATATATTCAGTTTTCGAATAGCTGTAAAACGTTTTTTTTTTTTTTAAATAGAGATGAGAACACGGAATACGTGTCACATCAATATTCTTACTATTTTCAAACTAAGCTAAACGCTTGTGCTATGAAAATAGGACTAACTTGCTAGTCTGGAGTGAGGTTCGAACCTGCAACCTTTGGATCACGAGGCGAGTGTCCTAACCACAAGACCAACAAGCTACATTGTGGTAACATTATTTATAATGATACAACGAATACTATTTTCATGATTACGAATACTAATACGTCGAAGTACGAATACGAATAATTAAACCTACTATTCGATGAATACAAATACAATGTAATAAATAATACACCACTGTTCTTTATTACTAAGAGATTTAATAATTAAAATTTACCACTGGCAAATTTTTGTTCAAAAAGCACAATTTTGTAACTTCTCAGGTGTTACACGATTTCTTTTATTCGTTTGTTTGTATATTCCCAGCGGTCGAAAATAAATATCACTTTTTCACGCTTATGAGAGGTTATGTTATGTTATAGGTTATTTAATTTGAAATTATTTTATAACAGTTAACACTAACGAACAATACGTATTACAAATCAAAAACTATACGAAATGAGCACCTAACCTTATTAATAACCCAACGAAACTAGATGAAAGAACTCATGTTATGCTGTGAAACAAGTAACAATTGACAACTTGAGAACTCAACAAATCCATTCATGTTAGGGGAATCCCAGATAATACTGTGCGTAGGTGTGTTCGGATACACGGTGTACAGCCAAACCGTAATTTGCGTTGCTTTCAATTATAAATAGATTTTAATATTCGTGATGATATTCAGCAAATATTAACATTCGGTAAATTTCTACTATTCGGCGAAAACGAATATTCGTATTCGTTGCATCACTAGTTATTTATATTAATAACAAGAAAATAGGTACAAACCACTAAATTACTGAATTATCAGCTGTACGTATATTAAAATAAAAATTGGATGTAAAGACATTAACAAAAATCAAAAATTACATGCGAGATGAATAACTAATTAAGAACTAACGTGAAAAAAAATATTAAAGGTAAGTATGTATTTGTAAAATGCGCGTAATAAAAAAAAAGTTGTAGGATGTAAATAGAAACCTTTTTTGCACTTAAGATGTTTAAATAGCAAAAACTTATCTGAATTTCCGAATCATCTTTGGGAACAAACCACTTTTTTGATATTAATAATAGGTTTGCTATTGATCGGTTTGCAAATACAAATAACATTAAGGATTTTAGTTGGAAAAATTAGAAATTAGAAAGTGTTATTAGTAAAATAAAATATTGTTAATAATCAGTCCCATACCGCTTGCAATATACAGGGTGTAACAGAGCTATATTGTGACTCAACGTTATACTTTATAGTAGAGTCAAAAATGTTCAAGTCCTATCCAGTATTTTTATTTTATTTTCTTTAATGAATCATAAAAACAGGCAGTAAAGTGCCCACAATTTTTTTCCATAATGTTATTATTTTTATACTTATGTTTCAGTCGACGTGCAGTTTAATTAATACCACAAACACCACGTTTTAAACGACCACTTTAGTTAAAAAAGTTTTAAATATAACATCTTCAGTAATAAATAAAGTGTTACAGAGAGAAGAAAACAACGTTGTTACTTTTATTTTTTTTAATATATTAAAATGAACTTCCACAAAGTTTCAAAGATGTTCACTTATGAATATTGGTTGATTGTTCCCATTTTTGATGTCTATACGTTATGTATTTAATTTATGGTATTTTGAATAGCATTCATGGTTAAAAACAATTATAGCTGCTAAGTAGTTGTATCGGAAGATTTGATCCGGTAAATTTCACTACATTTTCTCCAAAATATTTGGATGATTTCAAAGATCGAGTTCGGTTTTTCCGCAAGAATGACTTCAGTTTGCATTTTTTCAATGTTTCTGACTTATTTTCGTAAAACGTTGGACTATCAATACAGTAACTTATATCAAGTATCAAAAATGCATGCTAGCTTTAAGCTTATTATATTTTTGAATTTCAATTTGACATTACTTAGTTATCAGTAATTATACAGTTATCAGTCACAACAAAAAAAATATAACGAAATAAACCTAAAAAAAAAGTATTTTTTACACTAACACACATTACAATGTGAAATAAACTCACTGTTTCTGTTAATCCAAACGACCTACTATTTATTATTTGAAGAATATTTGAAGAATTATTCTTCTTAATTTGCTTCAGTTTTTCTCACAATGCCAATTCCACAATGAATAAAACTATCGCCAAATCATACTATGTTTATGTTATGTTAGTGTGTAAACAGCGCCGTCTGGTAACGTTAGTTTCGTTAGCGTCGTGTCGGCCGCGAGTTAAGGCTCTGAAAGCAGCGTCGTCTAGCACTAGCGTGGCGTCTTGATACCTTTAGTGACATTTTTTTTACATTAGCGGCGGACATTATTACATTAGTGACAGAAATTGTTACGTAGAGAACTTTATATTTTGATGATGGTGTATCCCTATTAAAAGTATTTATAGATTAATTTCTCTTGAATCTAGAGGAAATGGAATATGATCAGAGTACAGAATATTAAAGCGTTGTCTCCTTCTGTTGTCTGAGTTTCTCAAACTTGATAACGGTGGAAAAAAGTATTCTCAAAAAAGGCTAACTTAATTAAAGGGAATAGGGAAATATATTTTTTGGTTCATTTGTTCGATTGATACAGTTGCCGGCAAACTCCTTGAAATTTTTTGGCGTAGTGGGGGAATGCGCAGAAGAGAAAATTTGGGTCTCGTTGGTGGAATGGTACATGCGCAAACTTCCTCCCACTACGCCGTAAAATTTCAAGATGTTTGCCGGCTACTGTACATTAGATACTAATTAATTATTGAGTTAATTAAAACTTTTCCTTTAAAAATGAAAACTTTTCCTGTTCAATCCATTCTAACTTTTGGCCCACCACACTTACCGGCAGGTAAAATAGGCACGATATAAAATATATAAAATAACGAAAATATTAATACGAAAAATCAATGCGAATCATTTCAAATAATGAATGATATAGATCAATCATCGTCGTCTTCAAATCAGTGGCGTAAGATTAAAAAATGCACCCCAATAAAAATTCGAAGTAAAGCATCATTGCAACATAAAATGTGCAGTGCGGAGTAGACTCGAGAGTGGCTCGATGATCTGGGGGCCACATGAGGGCAAGTACTCTCTTATGGTGGAGAAAGTCCAAAAGAAGTTTCTGAGATATCTCTACATGAGAGAGTACGGGCATTATCCTTGGCTTTACCCAACCGAGTTTCTCCAGGGTATGCTTGGCTACAATAGTTTAGAGACTAGAAGGAATGTGTATTTGATTACACATTTTTATCGATTGTTGCGCGGTATGATCGATAATCCTGAAATTATGCAGAGCATTGGTTTGTATGTTCCTGATAATTACACTAGACATCGTCAGCATAGATTGTTTCACATTCCAATATACAGGACCAACCTGCCGATGGTTATGCCTGTTGGAAGAGCCACAGCTATGCTGAACAAAATTGCTTTGGGTATTGATGTATTCCTTGTGTCTGAGGGGGTTTTCCGAAGCGGGATTCTCCTACACCTTTGACCAGATTTTATGTTATTTTTAATTTATTAAATATTTTCATTTTTGATATATACTTCCTAATATGTATGTATGCCTTAAACATTTTGTTTGTCATGTACATATTATCGTGAAATAAATTGAATTGAATTGAATTGAATTGAATAAAATATTATAATTTAATTAAACTTTAATCTAGTGTACACATAATATAAATGAAGACTAAAAACTGGCACGTAAGCAAAAAATGCCAATAAGTAAGTTGTATTGAAAATCATATCTTGAACCGTTTGAAAAAAGTTTGAGATTCATCGGATACTGAGTACAGTGGGCCAGGTAGAGAGCTGTTGCTTGATGGTATCGAGGTAGGTAATGGATTGGAAGGGGGTTGGATAATTGCAATGGACGAACGGTAAATGGTCGTCGTCGCCATTAAATCGCGTCCCCGACGACAGAAGCATATCGCTTACAAGATACAGGATGTAACAGCGCTGCTCCACAATACTATCCTCGCATGTTCAAGCAACAATATCCTAATATAAAAGGGTTATGGAGAAAAGCAACTGTAAAGTTTGCAATTTTTAATATTTCCGACTCATCTTTGACCAGTGTTCGTGGGAATTTGGGTGACCCGTTGGGAAATCCTAAGGGGTCCTGCTCAGTGGTCCTGATGTACCCTTGACCATGCTGCCCTACATTGGTCTTTCTTTGTTTTCTTTTAATAATCTTGCAATTTCACTTTTTCTGTTTATTACTTCTATTTTCTCTTTACATTCTTGTTAATTTCATTGTGTTTTCTATCGTTATTTTCCATTTTATTTGCACAACCATGTTATCTTTCTGTTTTGTATCATATTTTGTCAATTTTACGTTGTCTCTCCTGATCGGTGTCATACCGGTGGTTTTACCTTTTCTGGCACAAGTGCTACATGTTTTTATTTTTGTTTTGTCCCTTTCCCTCCAAGGAGGGGTGTTGATTTATTTTTGTCCCGTGCGATGTCTCCTCGGGTGTTCTTATGTTGTATTTTTTAGATTATAGATGTTCTTTTATTGTAATTTTGTAAAACCTCTTTTAAAAATAAAGACTTTTAGCATGGGACATTGAAGGTTTTGCGCGACCGACTCGCCTGGTCTTGCTTCTTGTTATGCTGGGACGCAAGGCCGGGCGGAGAGGACGCTTTAGCATAAAATAATGCCAACCAGGCGGCGAATGTGTTGGGCTGATATGGACGCTTCGGCGCATAAAACAGCCCAGGGTATGTGGTGGGTCACCTTCAATGACTCATCTTCTTGGTACTAGGATATTCTTTCTCGATATTTTTCGACTAATAATTTAGACAGGAATCTACTTGTAGAGTGTTAAAGACTAAAGCCCGGTCGCCGAAAATAGAGATTTTCGTACATTGACCCTACGCTACGTATCCTCGCTGTGCCTGTGCGAGCGTGACAGCAACATAACATACGTAGCATAGGGTTAATGTACGAAATTGTCTCTTTTCAGCGACCGGGTTTTAGCTCTGTTACCCCTTGTATAACGTGGGTCAAAACATGATTGTTATGCTGGTGCAAAGGAATGGAAATAAATAGGAATGACTGCCAATATGATCGGTGACGTTCTATTATAAATATCTTTAAATATTATTAACATGTATACGTGCGATCTGCATTGGGGCGAGAATCCCACGCTAATTGTTTATATTTAGAGACAATGAATTCTTTCTACTGGAGTGTTGATACATACATCGTGGTTAATTGATCGAGGATATCTCTTGTACTCTTTTTTTTAATGTCAATCCTTTGTTTAAATAACAATATAAAATCAATGTAGCCATGGGGCCAATGGAATAGGCGTCATTATTATTTTTAATCTTGTACTGCTTCTCTGTAACAATTTATATCTTTAACTGTAAATGGCTGCGGATATTTTATACGAACCGTACGTTTTTCCGAAAAAAGATTCTCGACGTTTCGTTGAATTCGTATTCAACGTCATCAGGAGGACGACCTGTCCCGCGGAGGTATAGGGCGGACTCGTCGAGAATCGTTTCTGGCATAGGCACGATATAAAGTAACGAAAATATTAATACGAAAAATTAATACGAATCATTTCAAAAAATGAATGATATAGATCAATCATAGTCATCTTCAAAACTTTTAATTTAAGATTAAAAAATGCACCCCAATAAAAATTCGAAGTAAAGCATCATTGCAACACAAAATGTGTATTGTATATAAAATATTCTCGACGTTTCGTTGAATTCATATTCAACGTCATCACGAGGACTACCCGTCCCGCGGAGGTACAGGGTGGACTTACGGTTCGTATAAAATATCCGCAACCATTTACAGTTAATATGTCTAACGACCGTAATAACAACCTTAACTATTTATATCATAAAATGAAAACAACCGTCAGTTTATTGTTTTTATTTGGTGAATCTGCACTTATCAATTGATTGTCTCACCCGACGGGGAAAATTACAATTCTCTCTTTGAAAGATAACCACATAGGATGACGGCTTAGCTGAAAACGTAACTCATCTCAGTAAAAGTGTCCTTGGAGACTAAGAGTTCGATAAACGTACAAGCATTGGAAGAATTTTAAAAATATTTTTTACTCCAGATTTTAGAACTTATAAAGTGAATATATCCGGGTGTACATATTGCTTTTTAATATATTCAGTTCCCGTTCAATATGGTCAAACACGACCACAGATTTTTCTGTGCAAATTTCAGAGCGGATGAATTGTTTCAATAATAGAATAAAATATTCTTGAGAGGAAAATCAATCACGGTTTTTTCGAACAAAAAATTCGGGATACATATTTTGCTGTCTGTATGATTCCCTTAACTGGGTTTATTTGATAACAGCATGCGTGAAAATACCCTTGCATTGAATATATTTTACAGATTAAATTAAAATACTGTAAAAACTCAGTTTAAAAAATAAAAATAAAATATGGCGAAAACAAGTAAGACCGTTAAAAAATACAGTTCTTTATAAATACTGCTTTGTTACAAGTTCACCAGGGAAAATATTTTAAAGCAACAATTCCAAGGCAACACTAGCGGTACACAATGAAATTCTAGTGCCAACACTGATGTATGAAAGTGAAGCCTGGAGCTGGCAGAAAAGAAACAAAAGTAGACAAAATGCTGTGGAAATGAGATCACTTAGAGTAAAGAATTAACAAATTTAGGGAGAATGTAAGGCTCTCAGCGTAATCAATTGAAATAAAAAAGTTCGCTTAGGTGGTGAGGGGTGATAAAGCGACCGCGGAAGACTTGGCATGACCCGGTTCACCAGATAATGGAAGATGGTCATGTCAGGAGCCTCAACGATCGACGGGCGAGATTTGTGTTGAGGACAGAGTGTGGCATTCCATCCTCTCTGCCTACCTCCGGGGAAGTAGCTTGATGGTTAGTTAGTTTTAAATATAAACACATATTTAAATCTGATGTTTTATAAATGATAAAGTGCATCAGATATGCTAATAAATGCATTAACTTCCAACAGAAAAAATCAGCATTATTTTACTAGATAACCCGTCGACAATGACCGACTTTTTTAAAAAATTTCAACTTTACATCAAACCTAATTATTAATTATTTGTTATATCAACGCTGTACATGTAATAAATTCTATGTGCCGTTTAGTATATTCTGAGATGAACGAATCAATTTGTCAATTTTTCAATATAAATAATGGAGATATAAAAAAAAAATTGCCGTTCATCTGGAAAGTCTGCCTAGTAATTATTTAAAATATTTTTTATAAATCTAGTCCGTGCAATTATTTTTTAAAACAGTTTTATTCGTTTATCTCAGAATGTACTAAAACGTCACGTAGGATTAATTATATATACAGCGACGATATATTAATTAATCAAAATAAAAAAGTGTATTGGGAAATCAGTCTATTTGAAATCAGACTAAATTTGAAAATGGAATAATGTTTTCATTCTATTTAATGACGAAAGCGAAATGAGATCAGCTCTGGATTCTAGTTACGGTTACGAATGAGCATTTGCAATTAGTATTATTGGGATATAGCAAATTGATACCACAGCCCATTAGGGAAGTAGCTAAGAAGACAGAGAACTGACATTTCATGAGAGACGTGATATTTGGCATCAGTAAAATCATTTTGAATTCAAAAAGGTTTTGGACGCATCCTCGTATATACCGGTGTAGATGAAAATAATTTAAAAAAATGACAAATGTTACGAAATTTTCTAATCTACCTACTGTGTATAATCAAATGACAGTCCGAAAAACGTTTGTTAGATTGTTTTAGAATTGTCGATTTACTTCGAAATAGATTAAATAATCTTAAAATAAAATAATTTAATAATTATCTTAAAATAATTGCATAATGTATAAATTTAAATCTGCCCGTATGTTAACAGAATTTATTAATGAGGTTACGGCTAACCGCTGTGGGGGTTGGTTGGCACTGCGCTGTGAATAATCCTTACCGCAGTGCGGGGTTGCATTTAAGGGTGTAAAAATAAAACCAATGTCAACGTGAATCTAAATTCAGAAATTAATAAACGAGAACGTAAAAATTTAATAATTGTTTATTTCCGTAATGTGTGAACTTATTAGTTACGCCCCCGAGTAAGGGAGGCCCTGATTTATGGGGATGGCTTTTACATGAATTAAATTGTTTATTTTAATATAAAACACGCCTCGATTTTTATTCTGATTTTTCTTTATGTAAAAAGATATTTATAGATTCCATAGAAATTTTCTTGAGTGATGACACGTTTTTTATATTATTCATCTCAGAAATACCTCGGTGGGATATTGCTGCCTTTGCTTTTGTATACAGGTGAAACAGAGCTAGTCCACAATACTTTACAGGTGGATTCCTGCCTTGATTATGAGTCGAAAATGTTCAGGCAACCATGACCTAATATCAATAGTTATGCAAACAATACAAAACGTTGAAATATCATTACAGTAACTTATATATTTGTATATTGACGACGAAAAATTCATTCGTTTCAATAAAAGTTAAATAAAATAATAAAAACCCTGAAAAAATTCCAATTGAAAGGTTTTTATCATTTTATTTGACTTGCATTTAAGGGAATGAATTTTTCATATTACACACACGTTACTGTAATGATAGTCTACCAACTTTTTGCAACGATTTGTTGCGAAAAAAAATTAGAAATACTGAAAAAAAATGCAAACTTTAATGTCGCGTATCTTCTTAACTATTAATATTATGTGTGCCATGTTTGCTCGAACATTTTCGACTCATAATCAAGGCAGGAACCCACCTGTAAAGTATTGTGGACTAGCTCTGTTACATCGTATATATACCCACTGGGCTACGGGGCGGCCCTCGTAGCCTAGTGGGTATGGTTCCGGGTTCGATTCCCGGTGAGGTCACAATTAATCTGTGATTTACTCAAGCCTTATTTTGTGATGTGTCGCTTCTGTAATTGACCTCTTGACCTGTTGAAGCGTAAAATAAAATAAAAAATATCCCTGATATGTGTTTTTCAATCCAATTTCAATTTTCAATTTCAATTTTCAATTTTCAATTTTTATTTATTATTACATAATATGTATATTACAAACATTATGTTCAATGCATACATATTATTAACTTACATCTAAAAATATACATATACACATATACATACACATCCATATACACATATACATAAACACATATGTATACATACAAACACATATACATATAATACATACATACATACACACACATATACATATTGTGTATTAAAATACTAATTTATTATTAAACAATTATTAAACAATTAGAAATGACCTGTATAATCTGGTCAAAGGTGTAGGAGAATCCTGCTTCGGAAAACCCCCTCAGACACATGGAATATATCAATATCCAAAGCGATCTTGTTCAGCATAGCTGTAGCTTTTCCAACAGGCATAACCATCGGCAGGTTGGTCCTGTATATTGGAATGTGAAACAATCTATGCTGACGATGTCTAAGGTAATTATAAGGAACATACAAACCAATGCTCTGCATAATTTCAGTATTGTCGATCATACCGCGCAACAATCGATAAAAGTGTGTAATCAAATACACATTCCTTCTAGTCTCTTTTTACAGTAGTCCACGCGCGACACCACAAATGCATTATGAGCAGACGTGCTAACAGCGATAAAGACACGACTGTCACGCTTTACCGCCCTCCTGAGGACAGGGGGAACTCTGAATTTGTTAAAATTGTCGGTGGCATTAGGACGGCGATTTGGGTAGGCCTCGTGCAGAGTCGGGGGTTGAATACCCCGCCGTGATCAATATCGGGGGCGGCGGCCGGCAGCGGAGCCCCCCCCAGCCCCCCTGCGCGGGGAGCCAGACGGATTACACAGCCTCGCACAGTGGTCGGAGAAGACCATCTGAGCGAGTGAAATTATTTTAGTGTTTATTTGTATTCTGTACCCATTCAATAATAATAATAAACCAATTTAAAGATATAAAAAATAAAATAAATGTGGTATTGAAAACTTGATTATACCACCTAACCATACTAACCA
>JADDOH010018119.1:0-23074 GCA_016648135.1 Agrypnia vestita
ATATATATATATATATATACTATATATAGACATAAATAAAATCACCGTCCGGAATATTTACTAAGCTTGGCTAAGTATTCAGTCGGTCGGTGCATTCAATTTTGAAAGGATTTAAGCTTGAAGAGTCTGTCTAATTCATGCCGAAGCTTCTAACGATGGAGGAGCTCCATTACGACAATGCACGTGCCTATTTTTCGCATTTGATTCAGACTTTATGGGCCAAACATAGCATTCCCCTGATTTGTCAGGCTCTCTACTTTCGCGACAATTTGTGTGATTTTTGGATATTCCCTAAATTAAAAATGCCGCTGGAAAGGACCCAATTTTAATTTAAAAAATCACGGCCCAGCTGAACACCATTACCAAAGGTGCGTTACAGAAATGTTTCCAACAACGCCGAGCCCACTGGGAGATTGTGTACATTACCAAGGGGACGACTGTGAAGGAAATTAGGTAAGTTTAGTGTGTACGAATAAATGTGTTTCTGCCAATCAAAGGTCGATATTTTTTGAACAGTGGTATAGTCAATACATAAATGCAGTACTGGTTGTGTGTAGTACAATGTTTATTTTAATAAAAATTGAAACACTGCACTGTTTAATAATGTAGTCGTTCTACGGTCATTAGGTGTTTAAAACATTAATTTTCATTATAGAATATTGCCAAAGGGACTATTTTGAAGGAGATTAGAGAAATTACAGTGTGATTCGATATTTTTTAACACACCTCGTGTATTTTAAAACAATCCGTACATATCGCTTCCTTAACATTTTTAATACGATGGCAATTGCTATACGCGTACTGCATACATTATTTTTGAGGCAATTATAATATATGTGGGGTATAAATGTTAAAGCAGGCAATATCCAAAAAATCAAAAAAATGTTTTGAACGCGGTCACCGATAATTACTAATTAAAAATGTACAGAATTTTAGTTTATATTTATTCTTTCAAAATCATGTTTCCTATAAATTCATAGACTATATTTCCTAAAAAATATCGAATTCAGTACATTATAATTTAGTAATCCTCGATGACTGCAATCAAATTTTATTGGATATTGCTGCATTTTCTTTTATACTCCACATATAATATCATAATAAAATTATGTATATGAGAAAACTATAATTTTATTTTAGATTACTCAAATTTCTCAACGCTCAAAATAGAAGGTAAAAAACACATAAAATAAATTGTTTTACCTAAACGAGGCGAGCATTTGGTTTTATTTTTCATTTAGATGAAATAAAGAAATATAACGGGCGGGATCCGAGAATCGAGCGGCGCGGCGGGAGGACAGGACCTCCCGGATCCGCTACCGCCCCCGAGGGCTTTAAATGGTAAATTTGCGTCATGTGATGTAACAACACCCTTCGGAGGGGATGGGGCGCTGCCGGGCGGGATGATCGCGCGGCGTAATTATTATTGCGTCGTTTCGTCGACACGGCAATAAAATATCGTCGAAATTAATGGTCCCAAATAATTTAACGAGGGCTGAATAAATGTTTAAGGCTCGAGCGAATGTCGAAGCTCCAAAA
The DNA here is from genome assembly GCA_016648135.1 of Agrypnia vestita. NCBI lineage: Eukaryota > Metazoa > Arthropoda > Insecta > Trichoptera > Phryganeidae > Agrypnia > Agrypnia vestita. Next base: position 1,540 of record JADDOH010018119.1, read on the forward strand.
TAAATAGTCTAAAGAAAATACAGGGTTATTTGTAAAACATTAATAACCTCGCAGGACTATATTCCTGCCTTGATTATGAGTCGAAAATGTTCAAGCTATTATGACCTAATATCAATAGTTAAGGAGATATGCGACATCAAAGTTAGCATTTTTTTTTTCAATATTTCTGACTTATTTTTTGTAAAACGTTGGACCATCATTACAGTAACTCACATCGATTACGAAAAATGCACTCTTTTCAATACAAGTTAAATAAAATGATAAAAACCCTGAAAAATTCCAATTGGAATGTTTTCCAATTGGAATTCGAAGGTTTTTATTTTTTTATTTGACTTGTATTAAAGGGAATGAATTTTTCATATTCGATATGAGGTACTGTAATGATAGTCCAACGTCTTACAAAAAATAAGTCAGAAATATTGAAAAAACAAGGCAAACTTTGATGTCGCATATCTCCTTAATTATTGATATTAGGTCATAATAGCTTGAACATTTTCGACTCATAATCAAGGCAGGAATATAGTCCTGCGAGGTTATTAATGTTTTACAAATAACCCTGTACATAAACAAAAATAAGAAAAAAATATTCGGCTTCGACCAACATTGTGGTCGGGAGCTACCGCGCACCCTGGTCGCAGGCACCAACCATTTCGGCCAGTCGGGTTCAAGACGCGCGCACGTGAGGCCTCCCGTATAATAAGCCGCGACCATTCTGTCGACGATCATCTACAAGTAATATTCCTGTTCGTAATAAATAAACCGCAACATCAAGCAGTGAGTTTTATCTTATTAGCTTTGCTGAACACATCCATTCACACTTTCTCGTACGCGACCGCACACGCATTCAACGCGAAATAATTCTCCCAGTCGGGTGGGAATGATTTTCTCTCCTCACAACCAACCTGTCAAAATCTTAATGACCGCTAAAGGTCAGTGATTTTATCTACCTGGGATTTCTCTTCTTAAAAAATGGAAGGTGCGAAGCGGAGATTCAAAGAAAACGGTGTAACCAAATCTTCTGTCGAATCTGATAAAAATTTGGAAGAATCAAGGAACGTAAAAGTCCGACTGGTTAAAACCGTACGACTTCGAAACATGGACCTTGAGAAGAAAAAAAAACTCGACACATTCGGCGGTCGTATGCTGCGTACACTATGTAGGAGCCGACGTCTCCTACATAGACGTCTAGTCTTCAGGAATTCCGTATGAAAAGAAATGCTCTCCCAATATATATAGGAAAAGATTTCTTGAGTACTAAATATAATGAGTGATAGAAAAACTGAATCAAATATTTCTCATTAAAACTATTTAATTGTAAATTGGTATAAATAACATACTTCAAAAATTTATTCTTCAAAAATCGCAAAATAATTTTGTGATGATAAAGTTCTAAAGTAGGTACCTACTTTATTATTATTCATTTTCCATATATAACGTTTTAAATATTTTGATTGTCTATACTTCGATTTTTGAATTTAATTTTGTTAGCATACAATTGTATCCTGACGAAGGGGCTCATAGGCCTTGCAATATGTTGATATTTTCAATATAAAAAAGTGGTGAAAACTAAGTTTTTTTTTTATTAATCATACTACAAAAATTATTATGAAATACGTTGACAACAATTTATATCGAATTATTTAAAGATTCACTCACGATTCAAGTGCCGTACGGATTAGGATTAGAATTGAAAATTTTAATTCAGAGAGTAGAGTCGGGATGGAAAGCTGCGTGTCGCTTGGGAAAACAAACCCTTCGTATTTGATGAGCAGTTTTCATTTACCGAACCCATTGAGTAGGGAAACTCAGGCGGAAGTAGATAGCAGAAATAATAAATTGAGACGTGGTATTATGATATGAAAATTCTGTAGGTAAACATTATGTTTTTTAGGTAATTGAAATATTTCTTTTTGTTGTTGCTCATTCACAGGAATTACAATCGTGAGGATAATAAACACTTGTTTTTTGAAACCAGAGACAGACCTAGCAAATCTCTTAAAAATTCTATTTCAAAAAATCCATTTCATCACCGGTTTCCCTAGGTCAGAAATGACTAAATTTTTGGAACAATTGTGACCATATGTACGAGTATACCAAAATTTTAGAGATAGTCATCGCATGCAACCCTAAATGATATATTTTAAAATACGAATCAAGCAGGTTTATTTAAATTAAAAAGTATATTAATTAAGATGAAGAAAAATTATAGAAGTCTAACAGAGACGAAATTATTTTGATGGAAAACGTGTCTTTATAGGGTGGACACAGGGCTTATGACCTAAATAATAATACATTAATGATTATTTTTAATTTAGTCTTGTTTTTTGGTGCTAATTTATGCTCGTTGTTCTTACTATATCATACTTCTTTCCTTTCTCCCCTCTTGTAAACATTTACGCACAGTGACCGCAATCAGATGAGATACGGTGACCGAAATATTGGTAGGATCTTTTGTTCTCTAACGTAGATTGAGCGTGCTTTGTTAGGATTTGTCATAGGATTGAGGCATTCGTACTTTTGATTTTTTTAATTGAGAACTATAAATTTCATGGGGGACACCAAGTAGGGTAAATGCAAGATTTAAGGAAATAAGGTTGTTGACTTGAGATGTCTTTTAAAAGCCTAGAACTATTGTCTACAGAGGGCAGAATGGTTTAAATTGATTACATTAATAATGGTCTAACCCTGACCTAACTAAATCCAAATAAAATCCAGGCTGTTGTCCAGAAATACTAAAATATTAGAGTGCAAAACGCTCATCGGACCAGTGCTCACACATTCAGCTGAGACATGGACGCTAACTTAACAGGGACGAGCAAACACTAGACATTTTTGAATGAAAAATTGAGGCGTACCTTTAGAATTTTTCTAGATTAAGGACTTTGGCGCAGGCACATAATACAACAATGAACTCAATCATTCGTCTAAGGAGCTAAACGTCGCTAAATTTATAAAATTGGGAAGACTTCGGCAGTCGGTCATATGGAGAGAATGACTGAACTGAAATGAAGGCCAACATTAGAATAGCGTGACAACGTATCAGACATAAGACATATCTGCCTTGGAGAGATAGCTGGAGAGAGATGGCGGAAGACCGAGATGAGTGGAGGAAGACCCTTGAGAAGACCAAGAACCACCAGGGTTTGTAGAGCCAACGGTGATGATGTATCCTCACTGCATGGTTGAAAAGTGCGTGTAATCGCGCTTATGGCTTGATACGTCACGCAAAATTTGGCATGTTAACTCGCTCATTTAAAAGGTTGATCCTCAATCCGCTGTGGTAAAATCTTTATTGAGACCTCTTATTATTTATATGAGAAAAATGTTTTTTAAGTGTCACCACCGTCGCGTGTCATACGTTCGCAATCGCTCCCCGGGGTCTTCTTTGTACAATTCTATCTATAATATTTATTTTAATTTGCAGTATTTCCTATGTATACTTTCTATAATATCGCGCTAATATTTGATTTCGCATTTACATCGGAAATAAACTAATTCAATCGTTTAAATCTTTGCCTTCCTGTGGTCTCTAGCGGATCAAGCAGAAAATCCCCCGATGTTTCTCGAGATCTCCAACCCGCGTCCGGCAACTTGGGGGCGCGCATCGAAAGGAGACCATCGTATAATATTCGCGATGGGTTACGATACAATAATATTGCCTGATTCCGTTTTACGAAGCGGATGATTGGACAAATTCTGGATGACTGCTCCCCCGCCTTTGCAGATCAGCTAAGTGGAAACAGACAGACAGAACCCCAGATGACAAGTGGCAGGCGGGAAGTGCTCGCGAACCTAAATATTTCTGAAAACTTTTTCCATCGATAATGGCAGCAATTTGTTTTTCAAATTGATGGGGGGAGATTCAGTCTCAGGTACATACTTGGATATATATTTCCCTCTAGAAACAATAATGGGAATTATTCTGAACATTGAAAAATAGATACATTAATAAAATATAAATATATTATTGTTGTATTATTATATCAGTGGCTTACAGTAGGCGTAGATTTAGGTAATCCTGTTATCGATGATATTATTCAATTCAATTCAAGTTATTTATTTTTTTATATAACATTTATATTACAAACATAAATTTAATTAAAATCTTATAAATAAGTAAGAAATATATAATCAACAAAAACAAATATTAAACATATATAAAATCATTCATATCAAAGGCGTAGGAGAATCCCGCTTCGGAAAACCCTCTCAGACATGGAACAGATCAATGTCCATAGTGATACTGATTAGCATAGCACTAGCTCTTCCAACAGGTATAACCATTGGCAAGTTGATGCTGTATATTGGAATGTGAAACAATCTACACACCATGCTTTTGATCATACCGCACAAAATTTGATAAAAATCCGTAATCAAATACACATTCCTTCTAGTCTCTAAACTATTGTAGCCAAGCAAACCCTGGAGAAATTGTTATTTAAAATGACCACAACATTTATATAAGAAGTTGTTCATATTTTATGCAATTCTGACTAGTTTTGTCGGGCAGTTTAATTATAATTATGCTTTGGTAGTGTTGTATTTGGTAGGTACTAACTTAACAAGATCACTTTTGGAGTTACTAGCAACGCCCCACAAGGTCTAAACAAAAGCAATATCCTACTATTTTCAATTCTCACTGCGTGTTAAATATTCTTGTACTTACATCTAGATCAGTTTGCCTCTTGCTTGTATAAGGGTTGTAGGGGGCGGGCTCTCGGTGCCTGCAAGGGTAACCGAGACCTCCCCAACTAGATAATGCGTCATGAAACACGAAGGGACGCACTAAGTAATGGAGAAAATTCGAGATAAGGGTAGAAATAGAGCTTCCAATTTAATCCGCACGAAGCGATGCAATCTAATGGTTATGTGAATATGAACAGAATAATAATACATTGAACCAAAATATTCCGACTCATATAAACAGGGTATCCCAGAGACAGTATTTATTAAGATTAAAAGACATCAAAAGAAACTAATGATCATTTTTTAGGATAATCTGAAATTTTGGATAGTTAGTTTTAACGCTGTTTAAAGGCACTTTTTAGATTCTCCCTCAGCCACGTTTTTTTAGCACTACACAATGCATTATTGTTTATTAATCACGATTTTTATTATTATTTTTAAAGAAAGCTTCAATGTATCATGGAAACACTTATTCTTGAGGCACTGTTGATAAAAATAAATACTTAATAATGTTATTATGTATTTAATGATTAATTTTTTGAACGTCTTCGCTTTAACAGCCGTACTCGCATTTAAAATATTTTTGATGTTTATAACGTTAACTTTGTGATTTGAATCGATACAAACTTATTTAATTAATTAATAATTACGTCCAACTACAAATTTAACACATCTATAGTGTGATGTTTATCATGAAAAATAATTTTAATTTTATTTAAAAAAAAAACATATTATAGAAATGATTCATGGCTATATATATCAAGAGGCGAAATCTAGGTGGTGCATTGTTGCTGGCACCGCCTTAAATGAAATATAAATACCGTAACACATTAAACCATGTTTATGTAGTCACTTTATATTTCAAAGATTTCCTGAGTGTATCAAGCTACCGAAAAATGTCAACCTCTAAACCCGGACAAGCATCAGAACAAACATTGCTTAAAAATGAAAAAGAGAAATATCCAATCTCATTTGAATTCAGAAGGGAAGATAAATATTTTTATTTTCAACGACGTTAACTCGCCACAAACTTTTTCGAGTTCGCTAAATACAAGTATTTCCGGGAGTCGTCACATAAAAAAAGATCGTCGGCTGAAAAAATGACTAAGAGGTTTAAGAACTTTCTGTTATTTATTATAACGTGAATTTTTTTCCAACTCGAGAAATGAGTTTAGTTCGGACTGAATTTAGAATCGTACTAAAAATGCGTAGTATATTTTTTGCATAATAAATTAGATTACTTATATTTTTATATTTATTTTCTTATTTCGGTAATACATGGTTATAAATTATTTAAAAGTACATAATACAAATAAACAATAGATTCATAGAAAAAAGAAAGAAAATGTGGTTAACAAAATATATTGTCACGGGGGGCAAAGGGAACAATCAAAACTTTTATTTACTATACAAAATCACTGGACACCAAATTAATCGGAGCACCGTTCTTTAATTCACACTATTTGTCACTAGAATATTCCACACAGGTACTTCTTTAATTCGCTTTATACTCTTATCTATCGCAAGGTCGTTTCACTGTCGTTCGCACTATTTCACTTATCGTTCGCACGTAAGTACCCACTCAGGGCTTGTCTCTGGTAAAACGCCTGTCTATTGTCGCTTCTACCTCGTTTGTCAAAACAACTCTAATTGTGCAACACGATGCCACCGTATTTATAGAGTTGTAGTCGTTTTGCGAAGCTGATAGATTTTACAAGACCTTTGTAGTAATTTTCCATTTAGTGTAAAAGGTTTAAAGTGCTGTAAAGTCCTCAATTACGTGCAATTCTTTCTGCTTCTACCATCTCGTGACAATATAACAAAACAAAACATTGCCAAAATATGAAGTACATTAATAACAATAATTACTTCCCAAAAATTTTGGATATTCAAGTTTGTAGTACAAAAAAAGTCAGACAGTAGATCCCAATAATCAGTACATGGCAAAACATTGAGAAACTAAACGAAGGAAAAATAAAAATGTAAGCACAAAAAAAGCTCTCCTAACAAATGAAGTGAAAATCAAAACAATAAGTGACGCAGCATTGCCACTTGGACAATTACAAATAGTGCTCAAAAGTGCGGAGTCTCCATATTATGTATCCGTCGTTCCATCAGTCGTGGTAACAAAACTTATAGTTCAGACATCGTTATTAGAACACTACATATAAAGTAAACCATATTAAAATTTTCAATGTCTTGGGATTTAAAGACGATTTTTTATGAATCCCTTATCCTCCACATTCCTCTCAATCTACATATCACGCTAAAATTATACCATGAAGATTCACTATCAGTTTCCAAAGGTCTCGTTTAAAATTTCAAGTCATAAATGTAAATGAATTTTACGGGCATGAATTTAATTTCAATTTATTTATTTTTAATATAATAATATTCGTAAATATTATTAACAAGTGAGAAAATATACAAACAACAAAATATCAAACGTATATAAATTCATTTATATCAAAGTATCGTAAAACCCTCTCAGAGACATGGAACAGATCAATATCCAGAGTAATATTGTTCAGCATAGCAGTAGTTCTTCCAACAGGCAAAACCATTGGCAGGTTGGTTCTGTATATTGGAATGTGAAACAATCTATGCTGACGTTGTCTTAGGTAATAATACGTCCCGTCTGTAATTCAGCGTTGGGGTAGTAATTATTAAATAAAGCGGGATGTCGTAAATCTACGTCTTGTATATTTTTGAGTGTTGGGGTTGCAATCACCAAAATAATGATCTTGTTATTTTTTAAGAATACGGACGATTATGGCTACACTGGAGATTCCCCGATTACGCTGGGCCGCACAGGTCCAAAAATGCCTCTCCCAAGCATACGGCCCTGTACCAGCAATTCCAAAGGACACGACCACGGAGGAGACCTCGAAGAAGATGGAGTGATAATATTGAGAGCGATGCAAAAAAACTTAGTGTCAATAACTATAGAAACCAATGCAGCGATAAAAGACAGTGGCGTAACTACGGCTTGAAAAAGCCAAGATCCGAAATGGATTATAGTAAAATGTTATTTAAAAAAATAATTTTATTATTTGTTTTAATCTACTTATATTTATTAATTACATCTACATGTTTCGGAAAAACCTGACCATCGTCAGGGTGTTTTATAAGTGTCAAAATATGAAAATGAATGTCTTTTGTTTTTTGGTTTTCTAAATTATTTAAAAAAATATTTTTAAGTATTATTATAAGAATTGGACTAGTAGTTAAATATAATTGATTATTAATAATACTTTGTTTACTTTTACATGCTTTACTAATTTCTAATGATTCTAAATTATTCAATTTCAGACCAAAATCATTTATGTGTAAAATAGAAAGTCCCAAATCTTTATCAAAACCGTGATCATTTTCTAATAACTGATTTGCAAATTCGGAAAAACCATGATTATTCAGACATCTTAAATGCTCTTTAACTCATTCAATGATACATTGTCTAGTCAATGATTAAAACAAATAATAAAATTAATTTTTTGAAATGTCAATCTACAAAGTTGCTTAACCAATTAAAAAATAAATGTTATTTATTTTCACTTTTATTTTGTTTCCACTTTTCTTGGTAAAATTTTCCTCGAATATTAAAATGCAAATTTGTACGTGATATAGCAGAATTGAAGAAATGGACCCTAAATTTCTATTTTTATATATTTTAAATATTTTTATTTCTATAATAAGATCAAAAATATAATACATATCTTAAAACCAATCCGCTACCCATGTTAGATAGGATCCAATTCAAAGCCAATCTTCAGACTGAGTCAGAAAATAAATAAGTGGCCACTTATCACGGTAAAAAATATATTTATTGCTATAATTAAATAAGTTAGCCGTACGAACAAACGGAAGAGACGGGTTTATAAAAAAAACATTATCTAGTTAAACCTATATCGTCTTTTAAACAAGCAACGTACGTTGATTTTAACGAAAGCTCTTCGGAAATAAGATCCAAAAGAAGGAGCAACCCCCCTTTTAATTAAGGTTTTTTTTTGCAATACTTGGTAAATAAATTCATTCACACGTCGAATTTGAGTCATATCAACATCACAAGAACACAAATTGCACAGCAACTTTATGGAATATGCAATATATCATGACGTGACGAATTCGTATGTTCAATTTTTGCCCCACTGGCTATTTTCAACCAGCCGCCGGGTAAAATTTTAGTCTATGACCCGTAAAGCAAGTTCCATTTATGCAGACATACGAATTGTCGTTTCGCTTCCCGCCCGGCTAGAGCTGGTATCGCTGTCATTTCACGTGTAGGAGCTACGACTGACAGCCGAAATGTAGACATGCTCTCATCTTAAGCGTAATTACTCAATCATATTCTGATACCATAGAAGTATTATAGCACCATTAGCTGTGAATTGTTTGTAATTTGTAGCTTTTTAAATTTAAATAGGGCCCCCGCACTGGTCTGCGCTGCCAGGGGGTCCCGTTCTTGGTTTTGTCAGCCTGGCTGACGTTTGATTGCCACAATTCTGTGTGGAAGCCATCGGAGGAGTTCCCGATGTGGAATAATCCAAGATGATGGTCCCGTTGTTCATACAATGAAAATAAGTATTTCACTATATAATTTAACGTCTTGTTAATTTAATCTAACTAAAATAATCGTAATCTAAATTAAACAAACCAAACCTAATAACCTAACCTAACCAAACCTAATAACCTAACCTAACCTCATATATTGCCTATGAAATGTCAAAATATGCAGTGCATTTTTCGGAACTTTAAAGTGTAATATCTTATTTAATACTTACTATTTAAACGTAAATTATCTTTCATTTTGTTATTAGCACATTCAATAATATAGTGAAATACTCATTTTCGTTGTATATGCAATGGGACCATTATCTTGGATTTAGCCCCCGATGTTTATTATATGGGAAAAGATCTATGATGTCCAGGAACTAACCACATACGGTGGTTGGAGCACAGATAACTTATAAAAATTCACAGGATTTTTCAAGTAACATCGAGTAATATTTTTTTAGTTGTTTTATTATTCAGGAAAAATTACAGAATGTGCGATGGATATTCCCTTCAATTCTACGATGATATAGGATGTCTCCTTGACTTTACTGTTTAAAATGCCAGTTAAATTGTATTTGTCGAGTGATTTTTGCTGGTCAATGTGCACTAGATATCAATAGATTTTTTTGATTGTTAAATATACCATGCTGGACCTTTATAATATTTTTTTATTTAATTGAATAAACTTGTATATTATTGTCAACAGACATTTCGATTTTTATTTACAATATACCTCTTCCTCAAAGCAATGTGTATACTGTTTAGAAATCTAGCTATATAAAGTACAATTTTAAATTTTAATTAATCGAACGAACCCCTATTCTCATTGCAATGCCTTCTGGCTTTCGGTGCATGAAGTACATGCAAGTCTGAGGAGTATTTCTTAAATAAACGAAATAGCTTGTCGGCCTTGTTACGTCATAATATTTAACCAACAACGCAATAACTTTTTTTAAATCATAGAGTTTATGATAGTGAAGTAATAAAACTGTAGGTAACCCTATTCAATTCTATTCAATTCAATTCAATTTTTATTTATTACATAATATGTACATTACAAACTTTATGTTTAATGCATACATATTATGAATTTATACACATATATATACATACATACACACATACATACATATATACACACCCATATACATATTGTACATTAAAATAACAATTTATTATTAACTAATTAAAAGTGACCTGTACAATCTGGTCAGAGGTGTAGGAGAACCCTGCTTCGGAAAACCCCCTCAGACACATGGAATATATCAATATCCAAAGCGTTTTTGTTCAGCATAGCTGTAGCTTTTCCAACAGGCATAACCATCGGCAGGTTGGTCCTGTATATTGGAATGTGAAACAATCTATGCTGACGATGTCTAAGGTAATTATCAGGAACATACAAACCAATGCTCTGCATAATTTCAGTATTGTCGATCGTACCGCGCAACAATCGATAAAAACCCTATGATCGGCCACAATAGAATTTAGAGTTAGATAAAGCGTTGTCTTCCTGTAGGCTCGATTCCGATAGAAAGGTAAATAAATATATCGTTGCTTCCGAAAGAAAATACATTGAATCTCGCGTTTTTTTTTTTAAAGGATTTATAAATATAAAATAGACACCTGGAGTTTGTTCTTTCTCTCAATTTATACATTATTATATAAAATCACTTTCACAAAGCACCGCGCGCTGTGAGCACATTCCACCTGTTGTACAGGTCGGGGCGACAAGGGCTGCTGCGCTGCGAATGGGACGCCGGAATGAACTGCGGCTGCCCCCTAATTAATCACTCCGCCGCGTTGTTCCGTACGGGAAAAACTGAATTCATTAGTCTTCGAGAGACACTTTTTACCCAGAATTTTAGCATACAGACGGTAGATTACAACCAAAAAATAGAAATGGGATTTCAACATGGTGATAAAAAATCATTGTCGCTCCTTCGCTGGAAAAACAAAAAAAAAATTGTATACAAAAATATCGGAAGACGAAGTTGAGTAGAAATTATGAAGAAGAAGAGTTGAGTGTGTATTATAAAAATATTATAAAAAAGTAACCCATAAAAACCAAGTTTTTATTATACTCCCTTTCTTTGTAAAATATAACAACAATTAAAGACGAATTAAAACATATAACATAACATTAAACTTACAGTAATTTAATATATTTCTAAAATGTCAGCTGTTTTGAGCTTTGATAAGACACTTCATGCTTTGAAGATTAAATTCTAAAAACATTTGTCAGTCAATTTAGATTTTCGACGTTCGTAGTGAAGTACCTATTATGCATACCGACGGAGTAATTCAAATTTAGAAAATATTCCGCGACGTTGTCGGGCCGCCGTAATCAAACTTTTCTAATGATTCCAATTTGAAAAAACCAATAAAATTTCTAAAAATCCGAAATTATACTATAATTATAAATTTTTTTTTAAAGAAAATTTTATAGATCTTCTTGATCGTCGCCACGAGTCAACTTGTCATGTTTCAGCTGGATTGGATCACTGGAAAAGTGTCAAAAATCGATCCAAAGTTTTTGTTGACGGCAAGCAAGCAGACGCCACGAGTTAATATAAAGGGAGTAAAAATCACGGGGCACAGTTATAATTAATAACGACCCTTCCGTGTAATCTGAGCCGCGCGCTGATTGACGTGTCACACGGGGGCCCGGGCCTTGTTAGAGGATAGACATCATCAGTGCTGTTGTTGTAATTCTAGCCTAATTCCAGCGAGTTGCGAACAGACAGACATTCGAAATAAGGATAGTTGATAGTATCCGCATAATGGTATGTCCCTAGCGCACTATGTCAATGATTCATTTCAGCAGGTATGTATAAAACTATGTACGACAATGCAAAGGTATTCTGAATTTTCCAATCGAAACAAACCATTTCTTTTTATTCTTTTAATAAAAACAAGGGTTTCATCTTATGTTTAAATTAGTACGATTGTGATTTTGTGTTGTACTTTCAATAAATTGTTAATTATTATTTATTTTTAGCAATATTTTTATATGGATGTCCTGAGAACACAATTACTGGATTTATCCACTGCGGGAGATATTATTTAAATTAAATAAATTATATTTCACGAAGCTATTTATATGAGAAACATGTACAGAAGTCTTTTATACGATAGCCCAGGGCTTAAAACCTGTATGCGATAGCTTAAGTGACTACTCAAAAGTGTAAGAACATCAACACACCGAATTTTTGAAAGCTATATATAAGTTTCAAATAAGAATCATCCGAATATTTCAAGGGACTATGCTAGTTACATCTGTTGTCTCTTCTCATGAAACAGTATTCATAGATTTCGCAGCTGGTAATGTTACTTCTAATGTGGGGTATTAATTGAATTATTCAACATATAGACTAGAATCAATATTTCATCATTTTTAACTCGTTTTTTAATAGACCGGTATTAATTTTTAACGATATTTTTATATGTAAGTTCTGAGAACACAATTACTGGATTTGTCCACTGCGGGATTATTAATTAATTAAGATACATTTTAGAAGTATCATGAGACGAAGCTATATATATGAGAAACACGTAAACAGCTTTGACTTTTAAATCACCCTAAGTGTAAATAATATTTTCCATTCCAAAATTAATGATCCTGAACCTCCCCTGAAATTAATACTATTGCCTGCCCAACATAACTTGGCGTGCGGCAGGATTGGAACTAAAACCCGCCCCGCCTGCCCTGTATGTAATTCAGTACAATTTTGTATTTGCTCGGGATCTGTGATCTGGATTATCTGTATACACTGAATTATTATGTACAAAACATCCTAAACCGTCCGGGATGGTGCAAGAACAATTGCCAATGAAGTATTAAAGTTTTGCGAAGCTGAAAAAGCAAATAATGGACCGATATTACCGTCTGACAGTTTGACAGATAGAACAGCCGCCATTATTGCACGGTTTCTTTAGTGCTGCCCGACCAAATTTCTGTATTTAATACGACACCGGTCACCGGACATTTTGTACATTATGTATTGTGTAATAAATTTACACCCTGACAACTTCTGTTACGCGATAGGGACGCCCTCCCTCGCACGCCAAGTTATAGTGGTACGTCTATAGTCTCGAGACTATTTTGGCGATTTGTGGAACAAAGTGATATTCGTTTTAAGATGGAAATAAGCTGCCCAGGAGTCTCAGGCTAATGCTGCCCTTCCCTGGTTTAAGTTGCTCCGCCACTGACGAGGAAAACCTCGACATGCGAGGGGCGATCAATCTTATCAGATTACCTGGGAACCGGGGGCCGCCTGGTGTCGGGTGCCGGGCCCTGATTAATTAGTCCACCTTCTATCTGCTGGCTAATTGCCGTCAGGCGGAGTCTGTCATTATATTTTGTAACTAATTTACTAAGCACATTCTAAAATGTCAGCTTTATGGATGTACCGTATTTTATTATACATTTTAATTTTGTGTCAGATAATTCATCGGCGGTCTTTGAAAGAGGCCACGCCAGCGGAGAAAGATAGGCGGTTATTTTAATTTAATATTTCGAGATATTCGATGGTTGACGGTTGACGGTCGATTGAGCGTGTAATACATACTCGTCATAGACACACGGTGTTGACCTTGGAACTCGTGCACTCACCGTAAACTTGTGTATCTAGAATCATCCCTAAATTGTAATTATTAATATGTGATTGTCTTTATATCATACTGAATATTTTTTACAATTTATTTATCACTAAAACATTTTTTCCTATTAACGGATTATTTATTTATAAAAAGTGTATTGTGTATTATGTCTTGCTTATCTTTTTCTTAACATATTCTTATTAATTAATAATTTATTCCTAAAATGTGATTTATTGATTAACGATATTTTTTTCTGAATATTATTTACAATTCGTTTTATCATTAAGGTATTATTTATCATAAAAAAGTGTATTACGTATTGTATAAAGACTTATTTATTATATATTATTTATTCATATGCATTCGTTGTTAAAAAATATGTTTTATTGTCCTTTCTTATACGTGGTTATGAAAATAATTTCTATCCCTTTCTGACTGATACATTTAGTACGCAGAATAGAAGACAGCAGAATCTAGATGTCTCAGATTTGTTTTTTAGTGACTAGTCTATATTTATAGTACGTCTATGGAGACCCGCTTAACCGGCGATAGCCGTGTGGAGCGGACAGCAACGCCGGCCGCACACTGGATGCGTTTTCGTACGAAATTGAGGAGTACGTGTACGTACGAATATGCAAGTACATTCCTGACCTTCAAAGTAGTATTGAACATCGCACACTGTACATGATTTAGTAGTGCGTGTACGCACGTATAGATGCGGCGTCCGACACGATCCGGATTTGTTCGGAAATTTTTGCGATTTCGTACGACGGATATTAAAATTTGTCAATTTGATACATGACCACAAATGTTTGCGGGACCAAAGTGATTCAACTACGTGACCATCAGCGCAGATCATGGCGGAGAATCTCTAAAGAACTAAAAATATCTCTAAGTTAAATAATTTGGATTAATGAAGGTGAGGTATAATTATGTACTTCGAAGAAAAAACTTTTAAATATTTCTCCGGTGTTATGAGCTCTCGTTGCACTTCGATTCTCCCCGGCATTTGTGAATCTATTAGATAAATAGTCATGAAATTTGTCATTATTTAAGGGGGGGGTAAGGTTAATTCGAATAAAAAAGGGCATGTTTTTGTGATTTTTTTGTGACGACACAGTTAAAATCTCTTTATTAAAATCAATGGTACATTAAAGTATGACATTTGAAGAATATTGTGTAAAATTTTCAAGAAGAAATATTAAAAAATACGGCAATGGCAGCAATTATTCGGACGTGTCTCGGAAAAAAGTAGAATTTCGGTGTCCATCATAACTTGGTGCTAGATCATCTGAAATCAAGAAATCAAAGTTCATTCGTTAGATAATAGGTTTTCCCAAGTAACGCTGGGAGGGTTTTTTGAAATTTCAATTTTTCAATTTTTTGGAACACTTTGAAGGGAAAAACGCGATTTTTTGCGAAAAATATCGACTAATTTGTTATTAAAAAATATAAATTAATAACAAATTTGAAAAAAAAGTCTCCAGCGTTGCCTCGTAAATTATGTACAGAAATAGTGTTCAAAATTTCAAAAGGATCGGTGCAGTAGTTTTGAAGTTATGATGGACACCGACTTTGAAAACGTCAGATGTGGGGAAAACGCTTTAAAGTTTTGCACACCGTAAAATACAAAATAAAACTCAACACTTATTTTATACTTACACATAATCGTCGATGCCATGTTCACACAGCAAAGAGCTTTCATCATCAGCATCTTTTTGTCCTTGACTACGCAAAACTCTTCCAATACAATAGCACGTCCGGTAGTCCTCAGGTGAGCGCGTCTCTTAGCTGCCCGAGCGGGTATAGAAAATCAGTCTGAGTATCGCTAAAATGTTTATAATTTCGTCAATTTTGCTCCGATTGACTTGAAATTTTGACACAATATTTTTGCGATGTTATACATTCATTTAAAAAATAAAAAATAAAATGCAATAAAATAGTTAAAAACCTTACCCCCCCCTTAAGTCTGCCATAATAGAGTTTTCCAGAAGATACAGATTATTCATTTGGCACAAACGTTATTGGAGATATGCGAAAAGTAACCGATCGTGACCAGCGCAAGAAGCAATCAGTGTGCGCGCTCAATTTTACGAATATACGTACGAATAATCGTACGTACGAAAATAATCGTACGAATACGTACGTAATAATTCGTATCCAAAGTGCGACCGGCCGACCACTTGTTTACCACCTCGCCGTTTACGACGAGGTGGTAAACAAGTGTTGATGGCCGACAACTCGCAAGTAACGTTAGGTTATCTCGGTCCCGGTGGCTCCAGTCCGGGGAGCAGCCGGCAGTAGTGATGGGTCCGCTCTGTACTCACTACTACAGTGTAGTACTACACTACATTGAAGTGCACACTTCGCACACTGTGATGTGTAGTGCGCACTACAAACTACAAACACCAAAGTTATTGAAAGTATAAACTTCAAATAGTACACTTCATTTCAAAGCGAACACTACAAAGTACATACACTTCAAAGTTATCGAAAGTATGAGAAACATACTTGTTGTATGTGCATTTTTTACGTGAAATCTTTGGAAACTGTAACAACCCCCCCCCCATGTTTTGAAAATTTTTTGGAATCGAATGAAGAAATCTGGCTGGCGACATTTTTTTTTTTAGATCGCCAAATGTTACTTTGGAGAAAATATCGTCATTTATCGCTTCATTATTATTACAATTACTTCACTTCACTTACTTCACTTCATTTACTTCACTTCATTTTGTAGTACTACAATTACTTCACTTCAAGTAGTAGTTTACTACAATTGTAGTGTACACTTTGTAGTCTTCAAACTGGTGAACGTGTGTGTGTTGTAGTCTTCATTTTGAAATGTAGTTTTTCCCTTCGCTAGCCGGCAGCGCTCCTCCCCCGCGCCCTCCCCCCCCCCCCACGCATGCATCGGACGGCGTAGGGTGTATCGCCCTCGCTCCCCGGTGGTATTAAAGGCTTCGCCCAAACACGGAGTTGTTGCGACATAATATCGCACTCCGAGTGCAAGACAAACAAACACCTTTCCGAAATATGCATTCTGAGATAAAACGGTTGAAAATCTTTGCTCTCGGAATTCCAATTCTGTAAGAATTGTACTAAAAGTGATGCATTTGCGTATCAACACGACGAAATATCATTCTCGTTTTCGTATTTCTTATAATCAATAACAATCACATTATAAAAACGATTTTTGCACTCACTCAGCGAGATATATAAAATAATAACGAGGCATAAAAAGCAAATAAATGCATGATTATTTATGTAACAATGTCCGTCACTAACGATGCTGTTCTGTGCAGAAATGCTCTATATCAAAATTAATTTCTCGCGAACATTCGCACGTTTACCAAAAATATTGCGATTAAAAAATTGTTAAATAATAAAAATGTTAAGAAGCAAAAATGTCCAAAATATTTTATATAAAATATCTTTATGTAGGTGTAGAGACGAGCATTGGGTATATTTTTTGATCAATAAACCCCTAAAACATTAAAACTAACTAACTGATGTACTTAAAAATGAAATTCAAAGATGTAAAAGTACGTCATTTCCGACGGGTTATATTCGTAGATAGTTATTTATAATTTCTTTATCATAAATGTGAATAGTGTTATCATTTTATCTTCAAAATGTTCGTGAAATACATATTAATATTTTGCACTTTAATTAAAACGTTAAAATATGTACAAGGTTATCAGGTAATATTGTTAAATAGTGGCCGAATAAAACATACGAAATGTAGATCCGTTACTATAATGTTAATGGCATGATAATTAATTTGTAGAGTTTCAAAGCGTTTGGCGGAAGAAATGATCCGCGAAAAGCGCCTGGCAACGATTAATATGACTGTTTAGTACTGTCCCGTCAAACATATTAAAAAATCAAGTTTATTATTTTTACGTTTTACTCACTCATTTTTTTTGTACCTGTATTACCTGTTATCTGCCGAAATCCCCCGAACGCAAATGTCATAATATCCAAACCCTCTTACCTAGTGTACATCTACAGAAAAAATTTCAGGTTTGATACTATAACGTAAGTCTGGCTGGTCGGTCTTCAACAGGAGAATTCTCCAATATGTGACCACGCTACTAATACTTTCATGGACGCTTTCTGTTTCTGTTGTCTTATCCTTTCTCCGAGTTCATGACTGAGCAACGGCTCCACTCACGAAACTGGACCTAGTTTCGTACTACAAGTAACGATGCTCTAATCATGTCTCGGACTTGGTATGTCCAAATTTTTGGAGAGCAATCCCTTGCCTTACGCCCTTGCCCAATCCCTCTGATCATCAATCTCTAGCAATCTACCCAGAATACTCCTGCACGTCGTGGAAAACCAACAAAAGATTTAAAACTTAGTAGTAACGGAGGCATTTTTCAGAACATCTATAGTTTTTTTCTCGCGTTTACTAAAGTTAATTTCTATGTCATTACTACAGTAACAGATGAATTTTGTTTAATGAATATTTCGTAATTTCTCCATCATTTTCCTTTTTAATTAATAGTAAATATAAAAAATCAAATAAAAAATATATTAATTAGAAAAAATCCCAACACGCGCAGAAGTTGTCACTAGGTGTTATAAAATAATGAAATAAAAAAACCTCAACGATCTTTCAGGTTTCCCGCCGACATTACCTCTCGGAGGTTTTATCACTTTCTCGGAGAAAGTTTATCCATTCCGCCGTCTGCGTGGAGGGAAGTTGGCAAATGGAAATGTTTCTCAAATAATAAAATAAAATTAAACTTTTTAACAGTCGCCGTGACTCATAAAAGGAGTCGGATGTGTGGGCGTGCTGACATCTCGAATGCCGTCGACCCACATAGTCTGAAAGGCGAAAGATCGTTATCTTTAAGGTATCGTCAGTCTTCGCTTAACGGCCAGATTCCAATTTAACGACCTTATCGGAAAGCGAATTGGTCAGTAAACGAACTTCTCAATATGCGCGAATAGGCTAGGCCCAAATCACGTGCTATCACCTTCACCTTTTTTCCAGCATCGTAGTCGAAAATAATTATCATTTTCAACTTCAAATATCCTTTGCCTTTTGGTGCCTTCTTCAGGCAAGATGGTGTTCTTTCTTTTGGTCATCATCTCGTATCAATCGAACTTCATTTAATTTTAATGTAAAATGTACAGTTTTATAATTTGTACGATATGCGATCGATCGTTACATCGAACGCTGACTTAGGGCCGGTAGTTAGTTCAGCAGGAAAATCCACCCTCTTCCTTATTTACGGTGCGAGTTACCTATATTGTGACAGTAATGGCTGGTTGTTTGTTTAGTAGTCAAAGAAAAATTAAGAAAAAGCATCGGTTTTTGCGAAAACTGATTGTTTGATAGGTTATGCTGTTGGAACATGTTTTTTAAAACTTTTATTCAGTTTTAGTAAACTCCCCAACAACTCCCCAATAACTCTTCCCTACTGACGACAATGGAACGCATAGATTTGATTGTTCTCGTACACTTGGCATTCTGGCGGTAGGCGTACGATCTTAGGTCTGAGAAATCGTTAAACGAGATGGTCGCTAAGCGAGGAGTGACTGTACAACCGCAAAGGTGATCTGAGACCGAGCCAATCTCGAGAAGATGATAAAAAATACATTCGTCAGGAATCAATCAGTCTTTTGTTGTTGTTATATTTGCAAACATTTATACGACGCGCAGGGCAGGGAGGAGAGGTTGAGTCGTCACCCTTCGTCACTGTGACGGAACCTGATCGCTCTGTAGTGGGACAGAGCACACACACCCCCGACTTTATCTTCCGATACCTCCTCCCTTCAGCAGAGCGGGCAGATACGTAAAGGGGATGAGCAGCGGTCAGTTTGGGTCTGTTTTTGCTCGATCCACAATTAGAACAGTAATAGCCCGCCGTGGCGTGACGAATTACATCCAATTTGGACGGGATTACTGGGAATGTAGTAACAAACAGAGCAAGCCTGGCATAAAAGGGTACGTAAGCTCTATGCGGAAGTTATAAAATATTTTGACCTTTTATTGAGCGGCCATATCGCCGTGCCTCATACATGAACAATGAGTAAACATTTGTCATAAAAATATGTCGATGGTGGCGGATACCGGCGAGTTAAGGGGTTAAGTTTTAAGGCCCACCCTGGAGCCTGAAATTTATAGGAATTGGGTGATTTTTTTAAATGAGGTGTTTATCATTTATTTTTTTATTGGCACTTATTAAGGTAAATATTAAACTATGTTTTTCTGATACAAAAAAGGTCACGTAATTATTTCGAAATTAAATATCTAAAATGTTGCATATCCGATTTAGAAAAAAACATTATTTGTATAATTGGGAACAATTTAAAAAAATATATTCCCAAAGCGATTTTTTAAAGAGTTGTTTACTAATAAAATCTGTACTCTAAATTTTACTTATTTTATTTCTAAAATTCTACTTTTCTGTCTCGGACAAACGAGTACCGGGAAAAGTGGAAACCACGGGAATGGACTGTAGAATGGATTTGTAGGCCAGAATATACTGAATATAATGAAGTTTATTTAAGTTTATTAAAGCCTAGGACAACCCAGTGCTGAATAATTTTGAAAATTGTGATGGCTGTATAGGTGATATGACATGGCCATTTTTTTTTTTTCCAACGAAATAATAGACTGTATTATGACATAAGCGATATTGTATAACATTTTAATGCCGCCAATTTTTAATTTTAAGTTTGACAGGTTTGAAATTAATGAATTCAATCAATTAGAAAGCTCATTATTCCTAATTGTGTTTGTTTGTTTACGTTTTAGAGCTTGAATGAGCTTTGAAATGAATTCATTAATTTCAATAATGTCAAATTTAAAACTCAAAATTGGCGGCATTACAATTTTATACAATAACCGCCAAGATACAGAAATAGCAATATTGCTTATTTCAGAATACGGCCGATTATATACCTTAAGGCAGGACATTCATTGCAAATGCATATCTCGGCGTTTTTTTCGAAAATGTGGTTTTAATGATTAATTTATATCAGAATGTATATTACGCTAGACTACAATTTTTTAGGACGATAACTTAGATAGAACATTTAATAAAAACAATCAACTAAACATTATTAACAATAATTAATAAAACATGAGCATTAATAGTCACGCATAATAGTTTTCTTATGAGTATAAAGCTAGCATTATGGTGATAAAACTGTACTAAAATTAATATTAATAGTTTGTTGATGATTTTAAAACGTTTTTTATTCATATAAAAAAAATATTTAAAAATATATATTGTATTTACTCCTGCAAATCGAGTGTTCAACCACTATTTAAAAGATTTTTTTATTTAAAAACACGTTAATTACTATTTAAAAATAAAAATTCCAAAATACGAAATAATGTAACAAATCACGCAGTTTTAAAATCTATGATTGTCATGTCAATCCTTGCACACATTTCTACCTAAACTTTAGGTTCCCAGTGTGGTGTAACCCCTTGGAGTTAGATCAAATTTTAATATTCTTGGAGTTAGATCAAATTTTAATATTCCCAATTTAGTTAAGTGTGGAACATATTTTCAATACTTTGCCGCCTTTTACACGGTATTTCTGTTTTACCAGCTGCTTTCGCGAACATCGCCCTGTGAGGGATCAGGTTTAGCGACGCCATTCACGTACCGTTCGCTGTCATATCGCCAGGGCACCGACCATACACGCACACTGCGCACTGTATATATAT